>JAUZNJ010066496.1:0-26551 GCA_034780135.1 Jordanella pulchra
TGTGTGTGTTGTGATTTCCATATAGTGAGAACTGCAAAATCAGGGTTTCAGTAAATTTAAGATGCATCTGTGAATGTAATATTTTTTCTAGACTCTCTTTAAAGTATCACTAAAACCAATAGAAAAGCATGCAATTGTTTTGTGTGTCCTAAGACACACTCAAGTCTGGGGATCAACAGACGGGGGATGTTGTCAGAACAAGTCAAAGTGACAGTGAATCTGATATTACTAAGTCATCTAAGTAGTTCAAAGAAAACCCTCCTCTGCTGGTTTATATTTGATAAATTGCTGAACAAAAATTACTATCAGTCGGTGCTCACAGTTCTCACAATTCCAACTCATCAAAATGGCATGTGAAATATTTTTAATAATATAATTTTATACTTCATTTTATAATTTCTGAGTATTATGGCTACAGGGTTATGGTTTGTAATAGTGTTATCATTTGTGTTATGGGATTTTTTTTTCTGATTTCCTTTTGTTTTTGTCCTTTTTTTTCTTCTTTTTGTTTTTTTTTACCTTTAATGGAAAAAGTGTCATTAGTGGCCTTGGTAATGAGGCAAGTAAGAGATGGGAAGAATGTCTATGGTTTACTGTTTCAATAGAAAAAAAAAAGTTCATTTGGGGTTTAGTTACTCTTTAAAGTAGGAACAGAGGAGAACCTGCCATTCAGATCAGAAAAACATTCCCCAAACATTTTGTTAGAGCAGAACAATGATTAAAAGCTATTCCATCAAACTATATCAATGTGTGCATGAATGATCGGGATTTTAAATAAAGCAATTAGGAGTCCACTGACTTAAAACAATGTTATATAAGAAAGTTATTTCAAAACCTTTAAATATGCCAGAAAAAAGGTTGAAGGGGGACTCCATTTTTTTGGTTTTTGTGGACAGTGATTGCGATAACAATGGAATATAAAAAAAAGTTTTTTAAACTCACCATCAGCGTTAGGATCTAAAAAGAACTCATTTGAGGTTATGTTACCTCCATAATTATACTGTTTGTACTGCTTTTATGTATTAATACATGTTTTATAGCAGGAAAATGCTTTATCTGCTGATTTTAAAGAATTAAACTTAGTGACTGACTGTTCTTCTACTAACCAGCACTGAACCCCACCTCTCCTTTTCTTTTTCCTTTGGTGAAAATCTTTCTGATTCTCTTGCTGGCTTTTTAGCATGATCAAGTAGCTAAGCTAAGTGATGAGCGGGTCACAACTCCCAAAAAACGAAAAGCACCTCCACCTCCTATTAGTCCACTGCAGGTAAATGCATGAATTTTTTTTGTGCATCTTCCAGCTTCAATCATTATACCACCTCCAATTAATATGATGCATGTTTGCTGTGGATTTATGGAAAAAATGTGAATAACATTCATAGAGTCATTTTTTATTGTATTCTCTGTTTTGTCTCCATTTAGATTTTGTTTTTTGGTTATTTTTTAGGGAAACCAGGTAGTTGTTTTTTAGTGTCATATTTCTGTTGAGACCCAAAAACTACTTAAATAAGATGACAATTATTACACATTCTTTTAACCCATGCTCAGAGCTGCTTTAAAACCTGAGAACTAATATGTACCCCATATGTAATTTATTCATCCTTCAGAGTTCTGGACCCTCCTCCCCCTCTGTTGTTACATCTACCAGCACTCCCGCTTCCAACAAAGGTGATACTCCAAAGAGATTTACGTATAAGGTAGGACAAAAGTGGAAAGTTGTGCTTAAAACTGTTTGTTTTTGATTTATAATTTTATGTTACAGTTCCAAAGGTGTTGTTTGTAAATGCTAAAGGTCCTTTGTCATGCACGCCATTTTTTGTTACATGTAATTACCCATAAGATGCAGTGGAAACATCTGAACTCTTGACTGTTCTGATATCTCTGTGTTAAATAACTTGACTTTTTTTGATTACATATTAGGTTGTGTTGGTCTATTGCATAAAATATGAATAAATGATGTCAAAGTTTTTGATTGTAATTAAATATGTAAACATTCAAAGATCATGAATACTTTACAAGTTGCTGTATTAGTAGTAAAGGGTCAAAGCTGTTCAAATTCACACCATCAGCCTCCAACATGTGTTCCCGCTTGTCTGTTTGCCCTCTTTGTCACCACCTTTCACTACTGTCTCCTCCCCTCACTACAAAGGAGGACGAGTTCACAGGATCACCACTAAAAAAACAAGTTGAGAAGCTTCATGAAGAGAGAAACATGTTGCTGGAGACGATCGAAGACCTGAAGCAGACGATGGAGACCGTGACAGTTCCTGAACTAGAGGTGAGGGCAATAATGACTAATCGATGGACTGTGTAATGCTTTATTTGCTTTGTTCACGGGCAGCTTTAAAACGAGGTGAGTGGATTAGACCAAGGGAGCTAAACAAAGAATGACGTCATTGTGGCTGTAAAAATACACAATGCAGAGAACTATACAAACATTGGATGTTTATTTAACTATACACTGGCCAGGTATACGTCTAAAGCCTTCTAACTTGCTGCTGTTTCTTTTTGTTTAAAAACTACAGTCAACCACAATTGCCACATCCAAATACATTGACATAGAAATTAAGCAGTTTTGAAAAATAACCATTCAAAAAAATATCTTGGTTTTTTTTTTTTTTTAGTCTTTTTTTTAACATGTAAGCTCTTATTCTAAGTTTACTACCGGTCTACGAATCATCTGCATTCTTAAAGGAGGTCTAACCTAAGCCTACAACATGTCACAACTTGTGCTATTTTCCTGAGGATACCTAGCGGTCCCTAATGCTACCTTTATGTGT
This sequence comes from Jordanella pulchra, assembly GCA_034780135.1. Taxonomy (NCBI): domain Eukaryota; kingdom Metazoa; phylum Chordata; class Actinopteri; order Cyprinodontiformes; family Cyprinodontidae; genus Jordanella; species Jordanella pulchra. Next base: position 2,781 of record JAUZNJ010066496.1, read on the forward strand.
CTCTTTGGCATGTGAATGTGTGTGTGTGTTGGCAGGTTGAGCACACAGCTACTGCAGCTCTGGTTTCTGCTCTGCAAGCCAGGATTAATGCTCTTACTTTGGAAAACCAGGAGCTAGCAAACAAACTCAAGGTATGTGTGTCTCTGTGGTATATTCTGCTTTCGAGAGAAAGAGCATGATTAGAGTTACTGTATTTAGCGTAATCAGTTTTAGAATGCATGGTTTGCTTTGTGTTCTGATCTATGGTATTTGCAGCCGTAGGTAGATAGAAAGCACCAAAGTAGCATAACTAACAAATTGGTCAAGATCCTCCAAACTAGCTCTGATTATCTGTAATTAGTTGTAACGTAATCCTTGATGGTAGTGAGTATCTATCTAATGAACCTTAAAGAAATAGGTCTTCACAGGAAGCTGCTGGCTAAAAGAAAACCTGGGTTGTTTAGTTCTTCTTGTATTCAAACAAAAAAACAATGTAATAACAAGATTTCATGAACTTGTTTTTATGATGTCACACAATTTTTCGGATACAGCAGAGCTTCGTTGTTATTTTTTAATTTAAAGGAACAATCTTTATTATTTAAGGAAAAATCTCCTATGTAGCTTTTCATCAAATTCTTTACCCAAAGCTTTGAAATAATTGATATTTTGTGATTTTTGTGAACACATCCCCCAAAAAAGACAGTTTACAACTTTCAACTTGGAAAATACATATTTGAAAGAGCTCTGAAAAAAATAGGACAGAGTAGTCTTAGTCTTGGTAATACATTTTTTTTAAGTGATTCTTACTTTTAAACTGTGCTTTAACTCTTAATTAATTACACTCCTTGAACTTTTTCCCATTTGTTATACTCCAAGCACAAAATTTAAAACATATTATTAGAATTTTATTAGCTAGTTCTGTTGTTCACCGATGAATAGAACAATTTTAAAAAATGTATATTGTGAAGTGAAGAGAAACTGATTCAGGGCGTTTTCTACATTATCAGTTAAAAAGGATCCAAAAATTTAAGCTGTACATTTGTATTTAGCCCCTTTTAATTCATACTCCTACAAAACAATCCAGACCTAATGAGATTAGAGTGACAAATACTATCAGCATCCATTTTAAGTCATAGATTCTGAATTGCATTTAGGTCTGGACTTTATCTGGGCTGTTCTAAAACATAACTCTGCCTCGATTTAAATCTTTGCTCTTGTTGTATGTTGTAAGTTTTTGTGGCAACTTCCAGGATCTGCTTCCAGGATTAATGCATATCAGGGTGATGTACAGTATCATTGTTCTATGCATCACACAATTGGAAGAAAACAGCTAGAGAATACAACTATTCAAACAGATTATCATGTAGACAGATTCTCCACCTGGTTATTTCTACATCTGAGATGGTGCACCTCTTGGCTGCTTTTTTAATACATCCTTTTTCTGGGCTTTCACTTTAAGTTGGTGGTCATGTTCAAATCTGCTCTGTGAGGTGTTCACGGCTCTGGATATTATTACTTAACCCATAAACTCTTTCATATTATGTATGACCTGTGGTTTTTTTCATAATGCTGTTTGTTCACTGATGATCTCTAGCAAATCTCCATAGCTTTTACTGAACGTATGTGCACTAAGATTACATTACACAAAGATGCATTTTAGCTATCAAAGAATAATTGCTAACTGGATGGGTAAAAAGGGTTTAATATAAATGGCTCTCACACATTCAAATGCATTCAATTATTATTTGTAAAATACATTTTAACACATCATTTCCCAACTCAATATTTCTGTGTTACTTTGAGGTCTGTGGCTGTGATGTAAAAAATTAACGTGGAAACATTTCTCAAGGGATGAAATTATTTCAGTTGCTGCTGTTTTTTTTTATTTAAAAGCAGGAAAATTACTTTTTTGCATCGATGTGCTGGTCATGGTTAATTAATGTTACCTCATGGATAAAAACAGCAGCATCATCTGCATAAGCAGTCTTTTTACAGGCATTTGTCTTTTTAGGCGTAGTCTTATGAAATGAGTTTTAAAAGACATGTTGATGGTCAAGGTGAGCCTGCTTTGATGTGGCATGACCGGTGTTTTAAAGAAATATTGCTGGTTATTAAAATTGGCTTTTCTTGAAATCATATTTGTTATTATTATGCATCGGTATAATTAATGTTTTATGTAAATAATTGGTATATTATTTGATCAGTTGCATTTTTTAAAGTAGAAAGAAAGCCAAGATTTTTTTCTTGAATTTCGACGGTTTAGGCTGTACAAATATTTAAAGACCGATTACAGAGTTTTCTGATGATGATGCCACCTGTGGCCAAAACACAGAACTGCAGCACTCTTCTCCTCATGCTCTTAGCTCACGTTCGTACTTGATTTTTTTTTTTTCATTTTTCTTGCTTTTTTTTACCTTATGTGCAGTGGCTGTTGGTGTCTGAGTTGAACTGGATGCAGGTCGCCTATTCAAAAAATCCATCTTGAATATAACACTTCAGTTGTTAGCTAGATTGGATTTAACATGAACACGCTTGCTGTCACATCTGCAGAAGGGACACTTCTACCCCAAAGTAAATTCAGGAAAATAGGCTACAGGGTCTTGGATGCATTGACTCTGAACTATTGAGGTGTCAGTCTGCTCATCAAACGATGTTTTAGTCATAAGGGTCAAATAAAAAGCCTATTGTAAAGATAGTATTTTTAGCAGAATGTCTCTTTAAGAAAAAACTATTCTCAACCAAGCTTTTGCTCTCTTGAACTCACATCTGCAATGGCTCCCTATCCTGTATTAACACCTTATACCAAGCAGTTGTACCTTTGCAAAAGGACTTTATTATAGAATAAATAATGATCAGCATTTTAGGTGTTTTTTTTATATTATTTCAAGATTTAAAGGAAATCTTTCTTTTGTCAAATGTGTGTTTTTACAAAACTCTCTCTTGAATTCTCACCACACAGAAGCTTCCATCCCTACCAGCAAGTGACCTGAAGGAGGATAGTCGTCCTAACAGCATGGCTTCCAACTCCTCCTTTCATTCCACACAGGACGAGTTTGAACTACCAGCACAGGTACACTCTACAACCAAGGTGGAAGCGGGAGACCATCCTGTTAAACTACAGGAAGAGGAGGCTGAAGGTGGGAGCAAGGAGGAAATCTTGACATTAAGACAAACGCTCGAAAGTCTTCAAAACAAACTGCTTGAAACCAGGAGAGAATACTGCTTGCTTCAGGCTCAGCTCAACACTAATAGAGAGAGAGAAAGAGAAGAGGATGAAAGTGCGAGAGAGAGAATACAAGAAGAAGAGTTGAGGAAAAGTTTAGCAGAGCTTCAGGCAAAACTGACAGACACTCAGGAAAGATACCATCAGGCTATAGAGGAAGTAGAGGATCTGAAAGCACAGATGTTAAGAGGGGGAAATGAGCTGAAGGAGAAACTGGTTGTTGAGGAACTCGGACAGGAGGTACAAAAACTGAAGGCCCAGCTCGTCCAGTTGGAGTCAGAGAAAGAAGAAACGGCTCAACGAATCAAAGAACTGGAAGAGGAGCTGCAGAGGACAGGAGAGGAGAGAGAGTCAGCAAAGGAACAAGAAGAGAGAACGGCCCTGATCGAAGAGCTTTACAAGGAGGCGCAGGAGGAAGTCAGAATGCTTCAGGTAAAAACAAGATCCATTTTTCTTCAATATTGAGAGAAAATGAGATCAAATTTCTCATTTTATCCTCTACATTTTTTTCATATTGTTTTTACGTATGCAGTGCCACTTTCTTAGTTCACAATGTCTTCATTCCTGCTGTGTAGGAGGCCCTGAAGGGCACAGTTCCTGTTGAAGCTGCAGCCAGAGACTTTGAGGAGATGAAGAAAGAGCTTAACGAGGTCATTGCTGGGCAGCAGCAGCGCTTGCTGGAGCTGTCACACTCCTACAGCGAAACCAAAAACCAATTGAATGCAACTCAAAAAGAGCTTGCTGAGGCTCGAGCTGAGAAACCCACAGCACCATCCAGCTCTCCCGAGCAAAAGGTTCAGCTGCTGAGCAGTAAAGTGGAGGAGCTGGAGACTTTGCTTGCTGAGACTGACAAGAAGCTCTCAGTTGCTCAGGAGGACATTATGCGCCTGACGCAGGAGGCCGAGGCTCAGGCTCAGAGCTCTGTGACCCTTACTGATCACACACAGGTTGTTTCATCTTTGGGAAATGCCATCAAGGAGCTGGAAAGTGACTTAGAAACCCTCAGACAGGAACTGCATCAAAAGACAACTCAAGTGGAGGCACTACAAAAGAGGTGAGGAGAGAAACCTCTTGAAAAAGCTAGAACTCTTGCGATTTTAGGGTTGCAACATCCGATTATATTGCTAATCAATCTGTCAATCATTTTATGATTGGAGGAGAGTTCCTGCCTCAAGTGGAGGAGTTCAAGTATCTTGGGGTCCTGTTCACGAGTGAGGGGAGAATGGAGCGGGAGATCGATAGACGCATCAGTGCAGTGCATTAAGACGTGTCTTCAGTAAACTAATGTGATGTTTTACCAGAAGATTATGAATATATTAAGTAACCAGAACTAGAAGTAATAGGTAATTAATAGGTCATTCAGAATTGATGGTAACATTAATTGATGATCATTAGTTAAATGATTATAACTGTAATCTGCTTAATACTAGGGTTCTTAATCTTTTACTCTAGGTGGGGCTCCTTGATTTGTTAGGATCTAGCTGCCTTTCACCAATTTAATAATTTGGACTATGGCTATCAGCAGAATTATTAATCACAAGCCAAAGAAAAAACAAAAGACATTACTGGAAAATAAGCACAAGTGAATAAAACCCATAAAGGGGGAGGGGGGTGGGGGTTAAGAGTGCATTCAAGAGACCATGAGGAAGGTTCAAGCTGTAAAGCTTAATGAATTTTAACCATCCTTTAAAAAATAGCAGCAAGTAAATGTGAATAAACCCTGATGCAGAGATATTAAATGCAGTCGAAGCAGTAAAGTTTCATTCGCTTTGACAGTGATAATAATAAGGACTCAGTAATGCATTAAATTTTAATGAAGCCTACAAATTTGGCGGGGCATGAGGTAGCTTTGGGCAAAAGATGCTAGACAATCCACTGTAGCATTCAGTCCAGACATTTTGCTTGAAAACCTTCAAAAGTTGACTAAGGAAGCTTATTTAAGATTAAAAAACCAAATGCATGCAAAAATATCTATTCTGTTATATTTTCCACCCAAGCAGAGGAATTATTAAGCATCAGGAAAGAAGGAAGGATGGAAAGAAGGTTGGAATCGAAGGGACCCTTATGCTTGGCTTGGATTGGTTCTTTCCGGTTCAGTGGCCCAGTCCGGGGTCCAATCAGTTCATCCACAGGCAACTCTCAAATATATTTGGACTAATCCGAGGCAATAACAAGAGGCCACTTTGAAGGGCTTCATTTCCTAATTCACTGGCTTGATTGGGGTGTCCTGTTGCTACAGGAGTTAACATGTAGCCGTGGTTCATGCCAGGCGGAGACAGTTTTCAGGCAGGCGGTGGCAGCCTCACAGTTTGATTATCTCAGCAAAGCAGAAGTGCTCACTATCAAACATTTAGATAGATTTGTGACAACATTTGAAAGAAATGGTAATATTGTTTGTTTTAGATCTTTGAGTCCATCTCATGGAAAATGGGAGCAAAAACAAAAGTGTTGCGTTTATATTTTTGTTGTGTATTTGCCTAGCCATATTCCGTACGGGACTGAATAAACAGATTGGGTTCTGACAAATCGCATTTAAATATTGAGTGAATTTTATTGCGCTGAACTGAATATTAGTTTGACCTGTCTAGTAAATGGTACTCATACTCATCATCTTTGAGATCTGTTATTTTATGCTTAACACTAAACTAAGTTCACTTATTTCTCTCTATTTGTGTCAAACAGGCTGAATGCAGAGCAAGACCTTTCCTCACATGACACAGTTCCCCGTCTGGATCATGACACCATGAAGGAGCAGCTGGAGGGTGAGGTAAATCATCTAACCCAACTCCTTCAGGATGCCTTAAGGAAGCAGGATGAGATGGCTCTGGAGGCAGCGGATGCTTGGCAAAAGGTGGGAGAAGAAAACAAAACAGCCACAGAAGGATTAAGAGTACCCGTTTGCCCTTCTGTTGTGACTTATGTTGAATTCAAATTTTTTTTCTTCTCTCTTTTAGGCACGAGATAATCGTTCAGAGCGAGAAGCTCTGCAGGAGCTATTGATGTCGCGGGAGAAGGAGAACCAGACTCTGACCGCCAAACTTGCAGAATCACAGGATGCTGTCTGTCAGCTCAAACAGCTGATAGAGAATCATGTCGCCTCAGAAAGAGAAAAGAACAAGAGGGTGAGCAATAAGCTAACCTGCTCCTGTGAACATAATTTAAATGTCTGTAGAGCTTTGGAGGAAAGATTAATCAGAAACCATCAACGGGATTAAAATCACCCAGCTAATATCTTTTTATAAAACTCCCAAGTATTAGATTATACAAACTAATTCAACTAGGTTTATAATTTTATTATTTGTCCTTATGGAACATGTTGAAAACTGAACAAGAAGTTGAATTTATCGAGATAAGTCAGCTATAACTCTAAGTAACCTATAACTTTTAAATTTCTTTTATTTGCAAATGTCAGTATATAAATCTCAGTCGGAAAAATATATTTTTTTTGTTTATGGTTTACTTTGTTTGAATCCATTTTCAGATAGATGATCTGTCTCGAGAAGTAGGCAAGCTAAAGGAAGCCCTGAACAGCCTATCACAGCTCTCCTACAGTTCCTCGTCTCCATCCAAAAGACAACAGCAAAACCAGCAGACGGAAACACTTCAGCAGCAAATAAAACAGCTTCAGTACCAGCTAGCTGTAAGAGTCTCTAGATCGACTACATGGTTGTCTACTCTTGATGATGATATTTGTATTTCTGGTGTACTTAAACTAAACTGTTACCTGGTGTTGCCTTTAAAGGAATCAAAGAAGCAACATGATGAAATTGTTTCAGTGTACAGGATGCATCTTCTCTATGCTGTTCAGGTAAATCAGTTCGTTTCTTAAATAAAATTTCATTTGAAACAGGCTTATATTTTCCAACAGTTTGGCATTATGTGGAATTTGATTGAACTATTATTAGTCAATTATCTATACATCTATCCATGCTGTTTTTAATTTGAGTGTGAAAAAAAAAACACTGGGAACTAAGGAAATGTAAATTTTAAAATTTATGTAAAAAAACAAAAATAGGATTTTTTTATATTGAGGTTAAAGCTGAAAGCTGTAAACGTCTGATGTATTACGTATTTCCAATAAATCATATTGCTTTTAACCAGTTGATAACTGAAACTGTGCTGTGTCCTTCAGGGTCAGATGGACGAGGATGTCCAGAAAGCTTTGAAGCAGATTTTGAAGATGTGCAAGGTGCCAAGTCAAGCCAAGGAGGCCTGCTAAGAGACAGCTGGGAGTCTTCTCTAAAGCACATTTATTTTGTGACTTAAAACAAAGCACATTGTGCCTGTGTATATGCCCAGAGTATTTGCTGATGATGTAAAGTGTTTATTGCCTCTACTAAGGTCATTTCAACATATAAAACCTCTGTCCGACACACCCCTGGCATTAAAATGTTCTCCGTTAATGGATGACTTATTTGAAAAAGCACATGTGAAAGGAGTTCAGCCAGGAGTCACGGCAGTCTGGAAAGCCATCCAGCTTAAAGGAAAACATCAGCTGCAAAAATTTAAGATTTATCTGTTTTTAATATTCCAATTTAAGTATTGATATTCTTAAAAAATATAATCAATCAGGTTTTCATGTTTGTGTAAAATTGTGCTTATGTCAATCAAATTGCTTACACAATCCCTGTAACAAGAGGACTTGAACCGAAAGATGGAGGAAGCAGGAGCCACATGTGGGTAAGATCAAAACAGATGTAAATAGTGGCATTACATTTGTTGTAAAGATGGATCCGGAAGACACTCTACCAGACTAACCTCCAAAGAATTAGGTCGGTTAGCCAAATTTGTGACCTTTGTCAGCAATAATACTACACAAACAAAGGGACTTGTTTAGCTGGAAAAAAAATAAGGTGGACAGTTTAAATGTGTCTTTTCTGTGACACAAACAGGCTGCATGTGTGTAAAATCAGTTCCATGCTGTTGAGTTTTTTTAATGGAACATGTGCAGTGTCCATAGTCCCTGTTTTATCATAAAACAGTGTTGGTGGTGTCTATATGAGTATAAATGTCCTAACTCTGTCCATTTTTCAGAAATATTGAAATTATTTGGCCTTTAAAGCAACAAAAAAGCTTTACAAAAACAGATTGATAATTTTTTTAAAAAGCAATAAAGGCTATGATGTGCTCACGAAGTTACTATATTATTTTAAGAGGGTTATAGCTGTGCGTTATATGGCTTTGTAAGTTTTTGTGACTGAAAAGAATTTCTTTGTAACAAAGCACTGTGTTGTAGTAGTTCCTAAAACTTTATCATCCTGTTGTCGTCCATACAATAGACTGACTTTGTTTACTGTTTTAGAAAAAAGAATTTCACTAGTGACAAATGCCTAACAGTATGCATTTGATATTTATACTTTTAACTCAGTTTAGTTTCCTTGCTGTTTTGTCTTTTGTTTGCAGCCTTTTTACTTGAAAAGCTTAAAAAATATATTGGCTGGAAACGATTGGCTAAGTTCTCCTGCCACGTGCCTGTAAAACACTATTTAGTAACATCTCGGTAATTTATTTACATTTGCCTCATTTTTATGGGGTTTCCTTCGATTTCATCAGTGTTTCAATGTTCATCTTTAGGTACAGAGGCATTTTTTCAATACCTTAAGTTAAGTACCTTTGCATGTGTCTTCTGGGGGCCTCTGCACTGTTTTCTCTCTGCACGTCTTTGCCTTAGCACTGTCCCAAGGGAGGTCAAATTGCTGCTGAACACTTTTTGGCTATTCTGTGTAAAATTAAGACTAAAATGAGTTCATTTGTGAATGAGTCCTCAGAAATAATTTTATACCTGACTGAGATGTGTAGGACTGTACATTTTTACAGGTCTTGCATCGAGAATGTAAGAGATGATTAACCTCTTTGCTCCAAAACTTGGCTCAAATATTTTGTACCAATAAGGGATATCTAAGAAACACTGACTTGTGTTTGGTTTACTAACACTTTTGTAGTGACAAGAAAAATGTTTACCAACCTTATTTTGCCCACTTTATTAAATTTGTAAAATACTTTGTCATTGACTGTGTCTTACATTTGCCATCTGTCATGGTTCATATTAGCACTTAATTTCAATGTGCAGTTGAAGGCAAATTGTTGGTAGGGGTGAACAGGAATTTGGTATAAATTAATACAAGCCAGAATAATCTGTTTACTATGATCTAAAAAAAACTAACATTAGAACATTACAATACTCGTTGAACCACCACCTTAACATGGTGGAGGGGTTTGAGTGCTCGGATGATCTTAAAGACTTATGTTGTCGGGGGCTTTAGAGTCCCTGGTAGGGTCCCCCAAGGCAAATACAGGCTCTGGGTGACGAGTCAGAGTGGTTCCAAAAGCCCTTATGAAGACTAGAAAATCGTGGCGGATGATGCTCCTTGGCACGGCGGAGCCGGGACCCCACCCTGGAGCTAGTCCAGGGGTTGGAGTTTGTTGGCAAGCACCTGGTGGTTGGATTCTTTCTCACGGGACCCGGCCAGCCCAAAGGAACAATGTGAGGCCATCCCCCCTTCTGTGAAATTCAATGATTGTCCATAATAAACACCATGTTCAAGCATAAAGATGTCCATTGGTGGACTTGACACAAGGACACCCTAGGCCGAGGTCAATGATGGACTTTGTATCTTCTGATCTCCAGCTGCATATCTTGGACATCGGGGTCAAGAGAGGGACTGAGCTGTCTGCAATCACCACTTAGTGGAGAGTTGGATACGTTGAAAGAAAAGGAAGCCTTACGGACACGGCATGTCCAATCGAGTTTTAAGAGTATCCTGGGACTGTCTAACTGAGGAATGTCTTGTCTCTCGGTCAAGGACATGTTCTACTCCTACCTCAGGGAGAATTTCAGATTGCCGCAGATTCTGGGGGAGGCTGGAGGCAATTCAATTCTATAGCGCCAATTCATAACACGTCATCTCAAGGCATTTTACAGAAACAATTCAATCAAATCACACAGTCACATTGGTTCAAAGTCTTCTATCTAAGGAAAACCAGTTGATTGCATCAACTTATTGACTTGACAGTAATTCCTCATCCCAAGCATGCATGTAGCAACAGTGGAGAGGAATAACTCCCTTTTAACAGGAAGAAACCTCCAGCAGAACCAGGCTTGGTGTGAGCAGCTATCTTCTGAGAATGACTGGGGTTCAAGAAGACAGAAGCAGACAGACAGAAAGAAGCAGAGATACAGAAGGCAACTGTCAGCTCCCCAGGCGGCCCTGTTCAGGAAAGATGCAGCCAGGCAGACGAGCTCCAAGCCAGCTCCCATGTCAGAGGATGAAAGAGAACACATCCAGTTAGTCACAGTAAGAAACAGGACTACCCTGACAGGCCAAGCTCCAAAATCTATAAACCAAGGTGTTGATGGTAACAGTGCAGCTGATAGTTCCATCCAGATCGTAGTTACAGCCGAACAGGAACAAACCAGATGAAGCTACTATAATGAGAAAAAGCAGACAAAGCAAAAAGTTATAAGTGGAACTTGACAAATAATGCAGAATGAGAGAATAGTGATGGAATCAAGCAGAATGAGAGAACTGGTCCCTATGTGCTCTAGAAGCCCAAACATATAGCAGCACAAATACAGAAAATAGCTCAGGATAACTTAACTATTCTGAATGAGGTCTGAGAAATGTAGAGCCACAATGGGACCAAAGTAGAGCTAAGGAGAAACATCCTGTCTGGACTGAAAATCTCTCCGCCGGATCGGGCTGTTGGTGCTCTACCACCACCTACCTCTCTACTCACCCAGCGACTAAGCAAACATCACTTTGCTTTAACTGTAAACTTTATCAAAGAGGAAAGTTTTAAGCCAAACCTTAAAAGTGGACAGAGTATCTGCCTCACAGACTAAAACTAGTATTTGGTTCCACAGGAGAGGAGCCTGATAACTAACAGATAATTCTACTTTTGGAAATTCTAGGAACCACTAATAAACCTGCAGTTTGAGAGCAAAGTCCTCTGTTAGGAACATAAGTAACAATCAAATTTTTGATATGTGATGGCTCTTGCCCATTTAAGGCTTTATAAGTGAGAATAAAGATTTTAAATTCTGTTCTGGTTTGAACAGGAAGCCAATGAAGAGAAGCTAAGATAGGGGAAATATAATCTCTCTTTTTAATTTTCATCAGAACTCTGGCTTCAGCATCTAGGATTAGCTGAGGTTTTTAACTACAGTTTGTGAACTTCCTGATAGTAAAGCATTACAATAGTTATTCAGTCTTAAAGTAACAAATATATGGACTAGTTTCTCAGCATCTCCCCTGGACATTATATTTCTAATTGTTGCAATATTCTGGAGATGAAAGAAAGAAATTCTACAAACCTCTTTGATATGGGATTTAAATGACAGGTCCTGATAAAAAAAAACAACACCAAGATCTGCAGTATTTGAGTATAGTCAAGCAACTCTTGAACGGACGCCAGCAATATTACATGGTGTCAAGTTGAAGAAAGAGTCCTGCTGAGCCTGGCTGGCTTGCTGAACTCCTGATGAAATAGCAGGTTTTGTGAGACCAAGAGTGCTACCCAGGTGGTCGCAGAGGTAAAAGTACCATGGAGGCCATGGAGAAAGGCTATTTATTTGCCTCAAACTTATTCTAGCAAATTGTCCGGTGTCTCAGGAGGGGACAGAAGTGCTTTGCCAACATCTGTTTTTGGTGCAAGTGGGGAACCGCTGAGCCTGATGAACAACATCGTTGGACATCGGAAGGGATACTTTGAGGATCTCCTCAATCTTGCTGACACGCCTTCCACAGGCAAAGAAGAGACGAGGTGCTTTGGGCCGGGTTCGCTCATTGCCCAGGCTGAAGTCACCGAGGAGGTCAAAAAACTCCACAGTGGAAAGGCTTTGGGGGTGTACGAGACCCACCCTGTGTATCTTAGAGCTCTGGATGTTATGAGCTCTTGTGTTGACACAGCTCTTCAACGCGTGGCATGGAGGTCAAGGAATGTCCCCCTTAGACTGGTAGACTGCAGGATCACTCTTCTCAGCTTCCCAGCAAAGGTCTATGCCAGGGTGCTGGAAGGAAAGTCCGGCTGATTGTGGAATTCAGGAACAGGGTTTCTAGGCACAGCCAAGGGCAGGATGGGGTCTGGTTCAGGTACAGGGGGATCTCATCCCTGCTTTTCATAGATGATGTGGTTCTGCTGGCTCCCTCTTGCAAAGAGCAACAGTGTGTGCTGGGGTGGTTCGTAAACAAGTGTGAAGATGCAGGGATGAAAATCAGCACCTCCGAGCCTGAGGCCATGACTCTCAACTGGAAAAAAGGAGGCATGTCCCCTTCAGGTTGGTGGACACTTCTCAAGTGGAAGATTTCAAGAATCTTAGGGTGCTGTTCACGAATTAGGAAAAAACGATGTCAAAGATCAATAGACGGATCGATGTGGCTGCTGCTATAATGTGGATGCTGCACAGGTCTGTCGTGGTGAAGAGCTGAGCGTAAAGGCAAAACTCTCGATTTACCAGTCTGTCTACGTTTCTACCCTCACTTATGATAATAAAATCTGGATCATGACTGTAAGAATGAGATTCCAGATGCAAGCAACTGAAATGAGCTTGTCCTGCAGGGTGGCAGGGCACTGCCCTAGAGATAGGGTGAGAAGCTTGGTCATTCGAGAGAATCTCAGAGTAGAGCTGCTTTTCCTCCACATCAAGAGGAGTCAGGATCAAACATCTTTTTTGGACACCTGCTGGACACCTCCCTCAGGAGGTGTTCCAGGCATCTCCTATTGTGAGGAGGCCCAGTGGATGAGCCAGGACACGCTGGAGGCACTGACCTGGGAACCGGTTCCTCCAGCAGAGTTCCAGGAGGTGTGGAAGGGAAGAGGGAAGTCTGAGAATCTCTGCTGAGACTGCTACCCCAGCAACCTGGTCCCGGATGTAATGGAAGACGATGAGTATGAGCACATTTAAAATTTTTGCTGGCTTTTCCACACATTCTTAAAGACATAACTTTCTAATAATTTCGATTTGCTCTTTTTCTGACATGACACTTGTCCTTCTCTGTTTTAATTTCTTAAAATAACACAACACAGCAAGATATCTCACTAATTTAAAAGATGACACAAAATGAGAGTAAAACACCTTTAGAAAGCCTTGGAAACTGCTGTCTGAAACTGTTTCAAATGAAAAACTTTTCCTTATTGTGAAAATAAAAAATGAATCTTGGCATAATGCAGCAAGAGTCTTTTAAACTAATAACTGCAAAGTCATATTTCAAGGCTTATTTTCAGAAGTTTAGGAAATGCTTTCTGTATAAACAACCTTCACTATTAGTTGTTTTTCAAAACTGTGACTGACTGAAATTTATCTTAGCAAATAGTAAGCAAATACAACATTTTTACATTATTTTTACTATTCCATAAATTTGATTCTAAACTTAAGAACTTGTCACAATAATTAGGTTAATATTTTGTTACTTGAAAGGTGGTCACAATTCGAGATGCACAGACAATACAAAGCCAACAGATGGCAGCACACAACAGGGATACATCTGTGCAAATTGGTAGTCTGTGCTCAAACAAATGGAAAACAAATTAAGACTATCTTGCGTGACGCCACAGGTGATTTCTTTTTTGGTGGTTTTACGTTTTGTCATTCATGAAGAAATATATAATACATCTCACCCATTTTGGAGGTCATAGGCTTTATTTATTTAGGCTGTAATATGATGTGACATATAACATTGTGCTTTTGCAACTTGGATGTCTCCTTAGTTGGAAAGAATACATTTTAAGATCTTACAAATTTGTGAAAATACTTTGTTTCTATAAAGGAACATTTAAAAAATGAAAGGTTAATTTCAACATTCATGTGATTTTTGCAAATTAGAGGTTTAGAAACGGGACTTTATTCATGTCTCCATAGTTAAATAGGTTGCATTTTGTAACCTACAAGGTTCCTCAGGGACCTATAGTACAGGTAAGTAAAATTAAGTTATATTCTGACTTTCACTTGCTAGTAATAATAATAATTTGCTTTTCTGAAGATTTTGGAAGGTAACCTGTTAATTCTATGAATGTCACCTGTATGTTTTTTAGTCTCACACTGTATGTATTACTACCAAATATGAACATAGAACTCATGATCAACTTACCTGAATCTGCTTTGGAGGGTTGTGGTAGGTAGACAATTATTTTTTCTAAATGTGTTCCAAAAGCCTTTTGTATATGGATTTTCTTGACCAAAATATTTCAAAATTAAACAGGAGAAATGCACTGCACCCTTCTAAGTTTCAAACACTCACGATTGAAAATGAATTAAAGTGTTTGTTTTCCTGTTTGGTTAGGCTCACTGTGATGAATATAAGCAACTGGTTCTCCCTCAGTATCCACTCAGCTATATCTCTCAGAAGTGGTGCCAACTTAGTTTTGAGTCATTTATCTGCCACTCTGTTTCCTGCTAACTGGTAGCACAACCACTTTGTTTCCTGACATGGCCTTGTGTTTATTGCCTGTTGGGCAAACACACACATGCAGATAAGCACAGAGGAACACTTGCATACCTTTTCCCTTAGTCGACCACTTCCTGTGAACCTTTGCTTTCTCCCACGTTCTACCCTCAGACATCAGGGGTTAGTGGAGGGTAAAGCAATGCTGTGATCATAATCCAGCAACTGCCCACATTTGTTAAACATCCTGAGGTAGAAAAAAATCAAAGTCTGGCATCTGAAATTCCGGATGCTCAGCTCAAATAACACAAAACAAATTTAATATGGAGTTTTTCCATCTATTACGATTTTAATCGAGTCAGAGAAATAATACAGGGATGTTATAATATAGGTTATACAAGTGCTTAAAGGGTTTTTAAAGTTACTTTTTTTTGGCATTTGCTTGAACCTTAAGAAACGGAACAAATCTTAAGCTAGAATCCACTGCAATACGTTTTTTTTAGAGATTATAGGTATTCGGTTTTGTGCTGACAAATGATGACTGCAAATCATCAGGTCAATAAATCTTGAGAGCCCCAAATCTCATATATAGAGAAACAAAAGTATTAATATTAAATAGATGATTATAAGTTCCTGCTTTCTTTGGAAATTGGTGGTATACTGATAGAGAAAAAAAAAGAATGACTAAAAGTCAAAACCATTAAAAAAACTACATGAAAAATAGTGAAGAGCAAAATAAGCACTTTATTAGACTAGCTTAGAAGAGGAACTACATGGGTTTTATCACTACATGACTAATTCCTCGTTGACACTCTGAAGTTGCAATGTAAACCTGCTCTTGCTTCCAGAATCATGCGGGGAGAACAGCTTAGGGGAGCATCAATAGTTTTGTAGTGAGGTAAAATAGCAGCAGTTAGATAATCATTACATTTACCCCCTCTTGAAAAAATGTTTCTATTCATACTTTTTTCAATCTGTTTGTTTAAACTGTATATTCCTGACTGATTGTGGTTTGTGTGCTTGCTAAATATTGTTAAACACTCTTCTGTTAATGTGCGTCATAGGCCATGTACTTACTCAAAGTGAGCTGTTAGCTTGAAAAGATCCAAAGTACTTAAGTGCCAGTACTTATATTTGCTACCTGTCTGAAAACATTACACTGGTTGGGTTAATTGTTTCAGATTTTCTTTGGGCATTGGATAAAAATTTTACCTGACATTTTTTAGCAATAACTTAATCAGATCTCCAAATCACTGATAGTTTATGGTCTAAACAGTGAAGCAGAGTCACCGTTTAACACATCTCTCTGCAGCTTTTCTGCTGGAGTAAATCCTGATAGTCAAATTAAAATGACACCAATTAAGAAAAAATGTAAAACAATTATATGAGGTTTATTTAACATCTTTCTCTTCTCTCCAGCCCAGAGACCCCTACAGCATGTCCTGGGTTGTCCTCTGGGCCTCCTCCCGGTGGGACGTGCCTGGAACACCTCCCGAGGGAGGCATCCAGGGGTATCCGAAAAAGATGTCTGAGCCACCTTAGCTATCTCCTTTCAATGTGGAGGAGAAGCGGCTCTACTCCAAGCCTCTCCAGAATGACCGAGCTTTTCACCCTATCTCTAAGAGAGAGCCCAGCCTAACAATGACTAGAGAAAGCCAGATGAAAGACAGCACAGAAACACTGACCATGGCAGCACAGGTGCAGACTTTGAGTACTAGAGCAATAGAGCCTAAGATCTTCCATACCAGGGAAGATCCCAGGTGCAGGCTATGCAAAGAGGCTCCATAAACGATCCACCATCTCACAGCAGGGTGCAAGCTGCTAGCAGGAAAGGATTACATAAAAATGCCATCCAAGTGGCTGGTATAGTGTACAGAAACATCTGTGCAGAATACAAATTGGAGACCCCCAGGTTAGTATGGGAACTACCTCCTATGGCGGTGGGGAATGGTAGAGCTAAGATCCTGTGGGACTTCTAGATACAACAGACAAAATGGTTGTGACCAACCAACTGGATATTGTGATCATTGATAAGGAGCAGAGGACAATCATAGTGAACGATGTGACTACGGTCCAGTGTGTAACACCTGTAACACCAACCAAGGGGTCATGGTTTGGGGATCAGCGGATCTTGTTCCTGCTTTTTGCAGATGACGTTGTCCTGCTAGCTCCCTCCTGCCAAGACCTACAGCATGCGCTGGGGCGGTTTGCATCCAAGTTTGGCACGGCTGGGATGAGAATCAGTTCCTCCAAGTCCAAGGCCGTGGTTCTCAACCAGAAAAAGGTGGCTTGTCCCCTTCAGGTTGGAGGAGAGTTCTTGCCTCAAGTGGAGGAGCTTAAATGTCGTGTGGTCCTGTTCAAGAATGGGGTAAGAAGGAAGTGAGAGAATGATAGACGGATTGGTGCGGCTGCTGCTATAATGCATTGGTCTGTCGTGGTGAAGAGAGAGCTGAGCAAAAAGGCAAAGTTCTCGATTTACTGGTAGGTCTCCATTCCTACGTAAGTGAAAGAACAAGATCCTGGATACAAGCGGCTGAAATTAGCTTCCTGTGCAGGTTGGCTGGGCACTACCTCAGAGATAGGGTGAGGAGCTCAGTCATTCAGGGAGGCTCGGAGTAGACTTGTGTCTCCTTCACATCGGCAGGCGTCAGCTGAGGTGGCTCGGATATTTGTTTGGATGCCTCCCTCTGGAGTTTTTCCACGCACATCCCACCCGGGGGAGGAGGCCCAGGGGATGACTCAGGATGCACTGGAGGGACTATATCTCTCAGCTGGCCTGAGAGTGCCGTGGGCTTCCCTCAGCAGCACTGGAGGAGGTATCTGGGGAGAGGGAAGTCTGGGAGTCTCACGACCCGGTTCCAAAATGAAGTGGGAGAGGACAAGTACGAGTACTTTTGCTAGCAACATTTTTTCCATCTGCAGTATTTTAGTATAGTCTAGCAGTAGTAATTTTTGAATAAATAAAATAAAAGATAAAAATGACGAACAAGCTAACAGGTTAATTAACATAAACCTACAGCACTTGTATCCTGACTGAGTAGGGCTAACATCATGTTTGTTTTTAGTTGTAGCCTGTTTGCAAAATAGGAGTAATTGAATTCTCAATTTTCACTACAGAACATTGTTGTACATTTAGTCATAGATCCTCTTGGCTATTTAAATTAATTTTTGCAAGCAGGATCTTATTGACATGTTACCTAATATTACAAATAAGGACTTCATTCATGTTTCAAAGTCATTTTGCAATCAAAGAGGATTATGTATGATCTACTCCTTTCTTTATGTCAGGGCTTTAAGTCAAAATGGGCGTTCAAAAAAATCTATTTTTATTGAGAGTTTGGAAATAAAACATGACTGAAATATGGACAAAATAACCTTATTTTATCTCCCTTGTACATCTTCTATCTCGTTTTATTTTTTCTCTTCTGAAAATCTTTTTGGTTTGTCAACACTATAAACATGCTCACATTCCACCCCAGTGCAACCACATTTTATTGTCAAGTAATTAACTGATGAGTGCAACATGTTGTTGTTCTGTTCAGCCACCGATCCATCTAATGTTTTCAGTTTGTCTAATGCTGGCAGGCTTTAAAATTAGAGCCTGCAGTAGACTAGTGTAGGGGCGTAAGAGACGCATGCAGTTTAATTGTTGCAAGATGTAACACCGCCTGTGGTCAACAAACAGACACATTTCCACATGCACATGCATACACGATAAATGGGTGCAAATGAACCAACTTGTGAGCACATAGTGTGCACAGTAAAGAAAACAGAAAGTTTTCCAAGTGTGTTACTAAATGGCAGCATGGTTGAGTGATTTCAAATCTATTTTTGTTTGTTTGCTGGTGGAAAACAAGGTTTTATTTTTTGCCACAAGTCTCTAATTTGACGGAAAAAAATCAATCATTAGTCTTTGATGTAAATAGTCTTATGAAAGATCAAAATGACTCAAAATCCTTTGAAGTTTTAAATCTAAAATCATTTCAAGGTTGACTTTGGCCAGGTTTCAAACTTCGGATCAATTAATTCTGTCCTTGCTTGACTCAAATAAATCCAGCTCATTCTCTTACATTGTAATTATATAGTCAAATAGGCTTCATTTGGTCCAGGTCGATACAAGTTGTAATGTAATCTAATCCCAGGTATAGACTGTGTGATAACCGACCATCAAAGAGGAAAAATGAGGGCTGTTGGAATATTATGCAGGAATCTTTGGTCTTGGCTCTAAATCTGTGGTCTTTCAACAAACTGTAAGGTGGGTTCTTGGACGGCCGCTTTTTTAGAAAATTGCAACCCAAGATCACCTGATATGAGTGATGATCTCAAAGTGAGACAGCTGCTACGACCTATGTCTATTGATCAGCCAACAAGAATATAACTGCTGCTAGAAGTGTAGCACATTAAGATCCAAAAGAAAGTAATTTTTTTGTGAAAGTGACAACACCTAATTCTGATTGGTAGGCTTCCAGATAGCAGACTGTGCACCTAAAGACAAGATTCAACTAATCATTTAACAGAGACTTAAAAAAAAAAAATGTAAAAAAAATATCTAGCCAAAAAACAATCCCTTGAAGGCTACGTGTTATATGTAAAGCTTGGATTTAAAAATAACATTCAGTAGACCAATCAGTTCAGTTCTGTTTACTCTTAATTACTGCTATAGATGGCAAAGAATATTTACCATTTTTAGGCTGCTAAATAAAAAGATGCAGTCAGGGTTTTGAAATTCTGCCTATTGTTGTTAAAAGACATCCTTACACTGCTTTGGTGTGGGGTGTCAACATATTTTCAGTTGCGGAAATAAACACATATCAGTCAAAACAAAGGTGCTTCTTAATCTGTACCTCAGTGACGATCCCCTGGAATTAACATATTATTTGTAAGGTTGCATGCACCAAAATGGGGCTTCCCTGTCAGTAGCAATAGATGTATATTATGAGCAGAAATGTCAGCATAGTTGGGGCTACAATGGGAAAAACTTCAACCTCCCTTTGCTAAAAAGTGTTGTAATTTTTAACAATCTGTAGATGTTAAGGGCCAGGAGGTAATTGTTCATTTGGATCAAAACCTTTTCTCATCTCCTGAACTTTGCCTTGAATGTTCTAAAAATGGAAAATGATTTCAAATATTTAGGGTATCTTTTGGGGGGGCTCAACATAGTTTGACTCCCTGTGTTTTAATTTTGTTTCCATAAGTCTTAAAAAACAGTATACATAGTTTCAAAGCTATTCATAGATTTCTGGTCCAAAATCTATCAATTGCATTTATTTAATGCCTCTGGACTGTTAGATTAAAAATAAGTTTGAAACAACAGTGTTAAAGTTCAAAAGTTTTCAGGAATCTTGATTGCGTTGTAAAGTTAGTTAACAATACTGATGAGGAATGAAATGAGGTATGTTGCATGGAAGAGAATTTTAAGCATCGTCAAAATCTCCAGGACTGCAAAACGAGCGTTAAATGTTGTCAGAAACGATGACTAATCTGAGACCGCAAACCTCCAACCACACAGCTAAACTGGAAAAAATTGATAGAGCATTTGAAGGAAAATGATTCCTATGGGGAAATGTATGATTTATAGCTCAAATTTAAGATCCCCCTAGGGATCATAAGAAATCCCATAAAATCTAATCTCATTTTAATCAATTCTCCTGATGCAGCGGAATGAAATAATTTATTCTGGACACTCTTGGTCTCTTGTTACTCTTTGGGGTAAAAAGATACTCGAGTTTTTAAATTGAATGACATTCCCTTACAACCATTGCAAAATCACAGAATACAGTGATAATATTTCCTGACATCATAGCAGGGTAAAGTTTCAGGTCTAGCTTCTAATAATTGCCACACGTCACACTAAAAATGGCACCAAATATATTCCGAAAAAGGAAGGATATCTTTGTTAATTGGGTTTATTGAAGTTTCTGTTCTACATAATTATATATATTGCACACAAACTAGGAAAAGAGATGATTTAAGATAGTCAGAAAACAGCATAAGGCTGGGAATCAAAATCCTAACTCTCAGATCAAAGATGTTCTCCTCTGTAACAAATGTACAATAGATGAACTAGACTATAGATATAAAAGAGTTTTTGCCTAAAAATCTAAGGCTTTGAGATGTTTATTTCTGCATCTCACTTTGAACGGAATGATTGCTGTAACCTAGTCTGGAGAAATGACAACAGTAAACATTAAACAGCAGCATTTTAACCCTTTTTTTCTTTGTGTTCTGCACTGAAACATCATCAGCCACAGCCTATAATTTAAAATCAGTCATATCACCAAATTGTTGAAAAGAAAAAAATCTATTTTTTTAATGTTAATGGTTAACTGAATAAGGATTTTAAAAATTGTCATGTAAGTGTATACCTATGATATGATTACATTCTCTTTTCCCAGCCACTCTGACTCTAGGCCAGGCTTCCCCGTTCTGATTTGCTTCGGCCTTCCCACATCAGGTTCTGATGAGTCTAAATGGAAACACGTGCTCTGTGTTGACTCCCCCTACATTATGGAGTACTATCATTTTATTAATGACTAAGAGGAAGAAAAGGAGGTAGGGAGGGAGCAAAGTAAGGAGAGGTTCGAGAGAGGAAAATCCTCTGTCCTCAAGTGTTCTGTTCTTAGATAGCTAAGTGCTGAGCTGTCTTTACTTCTAAGAAAATTATTATTGGCAAATAGCAAATCTGTGTTTCTATTTGAAATATCTACTCATTCCTTGAAAGGCTAACTACAGACCCTGATGCAAGTGACTGGTGCATAAAAAATGTTTTTGTTCCCAAAAGTGCAAGAATGCCTGAGTAAGTTTGTTCTCGGACTGGTCTGTCTCTCATATAAAAAAATGTGATCTCAATTCTGTATTTACTGAAGCTTATGCAAAGTAAAGATGGTCATTAAAAGTTCATGACCATATTTACTTTGAAGCTTATTTAATAAAGATGGTCAACAATTTGTCATGGCATGTTTAGAAGTGAAAAGGTAAACCATAGCTTTAAGAAACTACAGCTTTATGACCTTTAAAATGATCCAACAAAAATACCCTATTGTTTAAATTTCCGTTTGCAGTTACATAATGTATTTTACACCCTGTTCCTCGTCTTTTCCTATATACTGCTAGATAGCATACAGAAAGATAGTGATGTCATTTAAACTGGTCTAAAAGGGAGAAACTGAATAGAAATTTCGGTGTGGGAAGCTAATAAATCCCAGTTCTAGCAATCCTAATTTTCTTAGTTCTTTTTCCACTTGGAAAGTCTGGAGCATCCATATGTGTCCTGATGATTTTACTTCTCTTTCAAGTGTGAGTAATCTGCAGGAAGTGAGGCAGCTGAGCCAGCACAAGTCTCAGATGCATGTGTTCTCTTCCCAGTTGCACACAAGTCCATAAAAATTTGAGTATCAGTATAAAGTCACAAAAAAGAAGGGGTCATCCTAGAGCTAGGCTTGCAACTTGTATGAAAATACTACATTTTTTACTCTTTAATCAGCTACGACATGGGTGATCTCCAAGGAAATGCCTAGTTGTGCTGAGGGTGTCATTATTCGCTGTGCTGCAAAGCCCTTTTTTTATTGTAATGTGTTTCTTTTGTTTTCTCCTGAAAATGCACATTTTAGAAAGATGGGGAAAAAAAACTATTTAAAGAATATAATATAAATTGAAATTTCGAGTTTGTTTCTTTACTGATAAAAGCCTTATACTTTGTAAAACAAAAGTATAGGGATTTAATGTAACGAGCGATTTTGAGACCCATTTTTCAAACCTTGTTTCTAAAGCGATTCTGCACCAGCAGCACAGAGGATATCTGCAGGAAATTTCAGGTTAAGCATAAAACATATAGAAAAGGTTATCAATGACACCAATGGGACAGGAAAAAAAGATAATATTTCTGGAAATTTGAACTATACACTTATTGTTATTGTCAGTATTCAGAAAATATGTTGAGCAGTAAATTGGCTTTAAAGTCACGTGCTACGCATGGTTTTTGCTACAATACAAGACTTTTGCAGGTGCAAACCCACCACCATGACATCTTAAATGTTAAGATAGCTTACTCATAACTCTTTTGGTGTTTACCTTAGCGATACGTGTGTATTAACAGTAGTATTATACTATTAACAGTAATGCAATTGACAGGAAAAGTTAGAACAGAGTCTGCCTGCCCAAGAGACTGAGATTTTGAAGTTGGGCCTTCTGATGACTTTCTATGACTCTACTGTGACATTAGCCATTTTTTATGGTGTGGTATGTTGGAGCAACAGTTTATCGACAGTTACGAGGAAGTGGTAGAATAAGGTCAGTAGGGGAGCAGGTGTGTCTTATGACCTCCCCTGGAGACAGCACAGGTGGCAAGAGAGAGACAGAGTTAAACAAAAATAAAATCACTGTTGGACAATGTCTTTCAGTCAATCCAGAACACAGATTGTTCCTCCTAGCTGCAGTTAGACTTTAAAATCTTCACTTCTCTATCAGTTTCTATCTACTTAGTAAGTGTTTTGATACACCAATGCTTTTATTTGCTTAGACTTACCTGCTATTTTCTGTCGCAGCTGAGGGGTACAAATATATAAATGCTAAGCAAATACAAATAGTACTAACACAATATTTAAGCTTGCAAGCAAAAAATTTAGTCAAGCATCACACAAAGATAGGACTAACAAACCAACAAATAAAACACATGCAAAGGAGAAATGTTGAATAAGATACATGCGATAGTCACAGAAAGTAGAGAACAACAAAGTGCAAATGTGCTGCAAATAGATAAAGGAGCTGCAAATATGAAACCTGCTACAACCACATAACTGATACTAACACACAAAACAGGGAAAAGGGAAGGGATAATACTACAGTGGAGGAGCATCAGTGGTCGCCAGGGTACTTTCAGTCCAAATAGGACTGGCACTAAGGAACGAGGAAGTAAAATGGAGCCTGTATGCTCCAAAAGTAAAATGGAGCCCCTGACGTACCTATAAGGTACTTAGGAGCTACAAGGAGTTCAACAATCCATTGTGTGACAGAATGTGTAAATATAGCCCATCTAATGGAAATGAACAAAAAACACATAATTGCTTTATGTATACTGTGTCATGATCCTTGTGTCTTTGTGTTATTTTTGAGGTTTCCTGTTGTTCTCTGTGCTCCCTGTGTCCCCTTATTGCTCCCAGGTGTGTCTTGTTCCCCTGATTGCTCCACTG
>JAUZNJ010066507.1:0-26547 GCA_034780135.1 Jordanella pulchra
CGGTGTCAATGTGGATCCAGTTTGCCGTGCTGCCTGTTCTGAGGACACATCTCCTGTAACTCTGCTTTGGACTCAATTTCCATTAAATCTTCCTTATTCTTCACTACAACCTGGTTCTGCCTCTGCCTCACCACCCACCAAACAACCGCACCACGACACATTTCCTAAAACAAAAAAAGATTGAAAGAAAATCATATCTAATATTCCAATAGGCATGCATAATGTTGGGCATGTATTCGTCATGAAGTAAGGATCAAAAAACAGACAGGAACTGAGGGGCAATATGATTAATATAAGGGTATAGTGATAAAATTGCAATAAATCATAGGTCGCATGTGGAGAAATAGGAAATCAAGCAAAAATCCAAAGCTAAATGGAAGGACTCAGAAAAGAGCAATGAAAGAGCAATGGAAACACACAGAGAAAGAAATGTGGAGAAAGACATGACAAAAACATGTGAAAACAATCAGATGGAGATAAGAAACAGCTGAATCTGAAGTAATCAAAATGAGCTCAGGGGGGAGAGTAATGAACAGGAGCAGACCAAGAGGAACTCAAGGGAGAAATATAACTGAGATAATGATACAAAATGTACAAAGAACATGAATTAACCACTCATCCCAATCTACAAATGAGTGAACCCCTGCAATCCAGCTACTACTAGAGAGCTGAATGAACAGAAAAAACACCAAAAAACAGAGACATACTGTAACAGAAACCGAGCAAATTCAAACACCTGAGGATTAAAACAAACTGACAGAGTACATGAAGAGTAAACAGATGTGTGTTTAACAAGCTGACAACACAGCAGCATTCTGGACTCCACTGTTTTTCTGCTCAAAGTAGCTACTCATATTAGGCTACCTGTAAAAACATTTCTTTGAACGCCTTCCCAGAAGAAACAACCCACTAGTTTTCGCTATGCCAAAGATTTGAAAAAGACCCAGAAAAGTGTAGATCCATTCTCTAACTACAATGAAAAACTCTGTATATATTTACTAATTCAACTAAATTCAAAAGAAAGGGAGAAACTCAAATTATCTGGAAATACTTAGGCTCTTTTATACTCCTGACATTAACTGAAAGCCAAAAATATTAAGAGACATTTTAAGTAACAGTTTCCTCTGGGTTTTAAACACTCCCCTCCAAGGCTTCTAAACACCACCCGCTCATGCACCTTGCTGACTTCACTAATAAGTATGAATAAAACCTGCCATTGATCAAGTGAACTGCTCATTATGGTGTTTTAATGAATTTATGATACTGTGAGGTCAAATGTCAACAGGAGGTACTAACAAGCAGCAGCTGTGATGTGAGTTAGGCTGTAATTAGAAGCCGTGCAGTCAAACAACTAGGATTTTTTTTGCCTTACCAAGCAGACAACCTGGTAAATGTTTTCTTCTTTAGACCAAAACCACCTTTTGGAGTTCACGAGGACGAGCAGATTTCTAGCTGAGAGGAAGATTCCTGTTTACCAGTCAGATACTTAAATATGCATGCCTAAAATCCCATAAATATCTTCACCTTAAAGTGTAACATTACCCTATTCTATGCTGTGAATGGGTGTCAAAATGTAAAAAAAAAATTCCTCTTCTGTTTGGTATTTCAGCCTCCGTTTGTATTTACCGTAACTGTAAATTCTGCACTAATTACATTTTTTCTTACTGTGTGAAACCAAAGATAGAAGTGGTCTGGTTGATGTGGCTTTGGGATGAAGCATGGTTAGTTAACAGCCCAGGAGTTCTCTCCACATGTGGTTGTGCCGTGGTTGGGATTGTCTGGGTGAGAAGAAGGGCATGCCACTCTTCACAGTTCACCCAGTTTATGCCTACTCATTCGGACAGATTATATAACCAAATGAAGGCCTGCTGTTTTGGTTACAGTTTAGTGAGGGAGTCTCTGTGGCTATAGACACAGCTGTTATCCATGTGGGAAATTGTATATAATTTTTGACAGGCATTTTGTGGTGCAGATGCCATAAGTTGTGCACAAAAATGAGGTTTTCCATAAAAATCACACATTGCTCTGCTGCAGCAGTGCAATTTTGGCTCATTTTACTTTGCCCTTTTCTTTGCTCAAGTATTCATACCAATGGGGTTTTTTTATTTTTTTATTTTTCGATGTTATAAGCATAACAACTTTTGTATCCTATTAAGATTTGATGTGATATAATAAGTTATATGAAACTGTAAAGTGAGAGAAAAGAAAACCATAATTTGTTTTTACAAAATATAATACGAAAATGTGATGCATTTTCTCTTTACCCTTTTTTCCAATATCCCTTAACAAACTCTAGTGTAAAAGTTGCCTTTAAATATCAGGTAAATAGTAAATACAACTGGGTGTGCAGGTGGAGCAGTGGTTAGCGCACATGACCCATGTATGGATTCCTTAGTCCTCGACGCGGGCGACCCAGGTTCGAATCCGGCTTGTGGTCCTTTCCCGCATGTCTCCCCCCCTCTCTCATCCCCCGTTTCCTGTCAGCCTACTGTCAGAAAAACGAGCCACTAGTGCTGTAAAAAGCTCAAAAAAAAAAAAAGAGTAAATACAACTGTGTTTGCTATGGCCCAAGTAGAAACACAAATGTTCCTTTAAAGTATCAGGGGTTTCAGTTTGTTACATTAGTGAACAAGCAACATTAATCAGATCAGCAGCCGAGAGCCTGATATTAACTTTGTAGGAACTGCAGAGATCACCAGCTCAGGAAGGTAAAGGTGTCATATTACAGTGTTGGAAGTATCAGGGCAGTGACAACACATTTCTTTAGAAAGCTGATCAGAGTGGATGGAAAGATGCAAAAAGATACAACAAAACTGATTTTGATCTTGAGTTGTTTTGCAAAGAATGAATAAAATGTAAGCTGAAAACGTTGAAGGATAAACCGAAAGACAGACACAAAGTAGAATAAGTCTTCCAATTGTGGACTAAACAAGAGGTTTACTGGATTTTATTTAGGGGTATCACTTTGGAGTAAGGCACAAATAAATGAAAGCCAAACTTTTAGATTGTAATTAGTAAAACTATTTGAAAACTCATTAAAATTTTTATTATTCCTTATATTTTTGTATGTCATATTAATCTATCTCTTAAACCGATTAAAAACTACTGAAAATGTGTGCTTGTAAAATTGCAAAATAAAAATATCTATTATGAATACTTTAGCGAGACACTCTATACATTCAAATCTATAGAGTACAATATGAAGCAATGTAACCGCTCCACATACTCATTTTAATGACTTGGCTAGAGTGAAGAAATGTGCCTAACTGTATTAAAACACAGAAGCAGAGACCAAAGAGAGAGAGATTTTTGTGGGTGACTGTGTAATTTCATTTAGTATGCACATTAGAAGTCGAGGAGTATAGTTTCCATGTGGAACCGAGGCAGCTTGGACCCATACAGGAATAACAGGCAAACTACTTTTTCAAATCTAAACATCTCTACCACACTTCTGAGATGCATGTCGGAACAAACAGAAAAAGGAAAACCTTCCCTGACTTTAAAGGCTAATTTAGGTTCACACTCGGTTACCTTGTCTTTTTTTGCTTCTTCCTGTTCTAATTAAGAACCCTCAAACTTTGGTTAGAGTTTCTCTCCACATTACAGAGAGGAAGGCCAGATCTGGTGAAAACAGTCTTTATTTCTCCATCCCTTCCAGTAATTCCTCAAAGAAAAACTGAAAAAGAAAGAACAAGACACTCTCCTTGCTTTGCTGTTGTTGACTTTGGCTGTCCCTTACTGATTGTCTTCTTTTGGCTGTACATTTGACAAGATAAGTGGATGAACTAAAGTGAGCATTTGGTGAAAATGTATGTTTAAACTACATTTAACTACACAGATAACTATGGAATTAATTTTGTAACGTTACATCTGGTAAAATGCAATTTGTATTTTCTTGCTTGTGTGCTTCAAAACAATCCAGTGTGACGCCTACTATTTTACGTGCCATGCTTGTTGATAATTGTATGCTTACACACATTTATGCATGCCTGCTCCTCAGAGCACATGCACAATGAGTAAGCACTTTTCCATGGATCAGATTAGAGCTAGAGAGACATAAGCTTGACAGTTAGCTGCTTTTACAAACTTTCTGTATGCTCACACACACAAAACTGCACTCTAAACTTGGCCCCTGTGTTAAGACAACAGCTGCTAAAAAAGGAAGCCAGCATCGCGGTCTGAATATAAGCCTTTTCAAACCTGTCTTCCTCATTTGATTTTAGTTACTTTGAATCATGAGGCACAATACTTTTTCCTTATATGATCAGCTTTAGTAAAAGTTAATATTATAAGAACTTACCTTCCTATGAGTCATTGGAACTCTGCATGCAAAAGTGTCAGTTTCTATTATTTCCATGTTAGAGATCCTGTTCCCTCAGCCTCCTGCAGTGTCCATGGAGCGAGGTAAACTGTAGTCCGGCAAACTCATACCTTCTCTTTTCATAGGAAGGTAAGTGATAAAAATCATCCCACAATACATGAACAAAGACAGCTGCAACAAAGACAGTGATTCAGTCCTGCTGCTTATCTCCCCCTCTCTCGATATTGTACCTTCAGGGTCATAAAAAAGACATTCACTGGATGGGAAAGGTTTATCATGGAAACAAACTCACTTTGTAAAGGACAAAACTGTTTTGTACACTTATAAAGTGACATAATGGCAAATGAAGGTTGAACTTTTTAAGGTGAAGTCATTTTTGAAGTGAAGCTCAGGTTTTTCATTTGGTTACATTTAAATATGATTCTTCACAACAATCAAATTACCAAGGAAATATTAAAATGAAGACCTACATCAAAAACTTGATACGACTTTCTGAGCTTATCTCTAACAGATTTTACATTTGTTTTTTAAATTGATTACCTTTTGGAAAAAGTATAACAATAAAATTTGTAAAGTCAATTGAAATAATTTGATGATCTGCTGAAAATCGGTGAGTTAAAACATTTTAACGACTCCTAAACCTTTTATGCTTTACTATTATTTCTTTAAATACTAAAATGTTAATCTTTACTGAGGCAGGGATTGAAAATGGCACATCAACTAGATGAGCTAATCAGAGAACACGTAGAACAGCTGTGGCAGAAGGAAAGCAGGGAAGCTGAGAGAGAGTAAGTTATATACATGAATGGAGCTGGACTGAGATACAAACTACAAACCAAGGGGAAAACGTAAACCTAGATCTATGAGAATTAAATCTAATGAATGTACGACAAAAAACCAAACACAGGGGTATGAACTGGGATTGCAACACTTAAATTAACATGAACAATGAAATGCTGAAAAAAAAAACCCAACATAACTACATGTCAGATGTATGGAGGGGCCAACACAAAACTAAAACCCTGAGACCTGTAGAGCTTGTCAGCCCATCTTTAACTTGTTCAAACTGAATACAAACATCTAAACTCATTCTAACTAGGTTGCATGAGAATCTATTTCTTTGAATAACCACATCTAAGTTGCAGTATATCGCTCCGAGGCATTTACTTTAGAGGTTAAATGTCTAATTATATGTGTAACTTTCTGCTAAATTAGCTTAAGCTGGATAAAAATGTAGGTTCTTGTTACAACAAAAAACTTCCCATTCATCAGTTTATGAAAATTTTTAACTTAACAAAGCTGAACAGTCCTATTCAGTGAGTACAAGCAAATAAGAATAGCTAATAATTAACAAAACCAGTGCTTTCATTTTTTTTTATTTAAATAGCTTAGTAGAGTTATTAACTAAAATGAATTCCAATGACGAATTGTTTACACCACCAAAATAATATCCAATATACATGTCTATAAAAACTACAATAACAATTGTCCTGAAACTCTATGTAATATATAGACTGACGCTTTTTTCACATCAATGATTTAAATTTTTTTCTCCTTAAAAAAATTTTTGTGAATATAATGTGTTATACTGTTGTGCCATTGCAACAGAAGATCTATTAGAGTCCATGCAGCTTCTGCAGAGCCATAAAACACCCTGGAAAAGAAAAGCAACATAAGCCCCAACAAATCCCTCAGCCAATGAGGACAAGGTGTTGATTTGCTCCAGCCAATCCCCAGCGGAAGGTGGGGTGATAGATTTAAAAGACTGACTCAAGTTGCAGTTACATGTAGCTCCTCGGTTCATATTGTGAACCACAACTTTGACGACTGTGCCGCCAATGGCCGCTTTTAAAAAACAAGACAAACAAACAGAGGAAAAAACAAATAGGAGGTCCAGGTGACGGGAGGAATTTAACCAAGGGCTCTGTGCGTAAAAGGCGCAGCGGTTCTCTTTCTGCACGCAACCTTTACTTTTTGATTCCTACTAAACTGTTTCGGATTTTCACCTGTGCGGGACTTAGCACATTATGTTAAAAATGACAGAGGAGCACGACAAGTGTGTCAACGACCAACCGTGTAGTCCATCAGGGACCAACAGCTCAATGTCTCAGGATGAGTCCGACTCCGACGCGCCGTCCTCGCCAACGGGTTCGGACGGACAGGGATCCCTGCTCAGCGGGTTGGGCAAGAAGTTGGATTCCGAGGACGATGAACGCTTCCCAGCCTGCATACGGGACGCGGTCTCACAGGTCCTGAAGGGATACGATTGGTCTCTGGTCCCGATGCCAGTAAGAGGCAACGGGTCTCTGAAGAACAAACCGCACGTCAAGAGACCTATGAATGCGTTCATGGTTTGGGCACAGGCGGCCCGCAGGAAGCTGGCGGATCAGTATCCACATCTGCACAATGCTGAGCTGAGCAAGACACTGGGGAAACTCTGGCGGTGAGGAACCTTTTATTTCAGAAGAAAACGTATGCAGTTAAATAAAATATAATAAAGGTTGCTAATACAATAATCATCAGTCCACACGAAGTGATATCTGCAGACATAAACTCAGTTACAGGCTTGTTGTATTTTGGTTTATTATAACTTGGGGAACTAATTAAAGAAAACTGTGATTCTAGGACAATAAAAAGGCTTTAGACATACTTTGAAATTTAAAGCTTTCAAGACTTTGTTTCTGTGAGTCAAATTTGAGTCATTTTTCTTCTATATTTTTCCACCAGCCTACTTTCCGAAAGCGAGAAGAGGCCCTTTGTAGATGAAGCAGAGAGACTGCGGGTTCAGCACAAAAAAGATCATCCAGATTACAAGTACCAGCCACGGCGACGGAAGAATGTCAAACCAGGCCAGAGCGACTCAGACTCAGGAGCAGAGTTGGCACATCCTATGTATAAAGCTGAGCCAGTGATGGGGGGACTGGCAGGGATGCCTGATGGACACCCCCACCCTGAGCATGCAGGTATGTGGAGCAGGAATTTAGAAATAACTTATACTTATTAGGGTTAACGGTTATTTTATGTTTTAGGTGATCTTATGATTCTATTTTGATTTTTCTTTTCAGGCCAGCCTCATGGACCACCTACACCACCCACCACCCCTAAAACTGATCTCCATCATGGAGTTAAGCAGGACCTGAAGCACGAAGGCCGCCGCCTTGCCGACAGCAGCAGGCAGAACATTGATTTCAGCAATGTGGACATCAGCGAGCTGAGCACTGATGTCATCAGCAACATGGAGACCTTTGATGTTCATGAGTTCGACCAGTACCTCCCGCTGAACGGGCATGTGTCGGGCTCCTCTGCCTTATCCTCAGACCACAGTCATGGATCGGTTGCAGTTCCAGGAGGTTCCTATGCTTCCTCCTACAGCAGTGGGGCTTCATCCTGGAGCCGAAAGTGCGCCATGTCCTCTGCATCTTCCCCCACTGGCGAGGTTGGCCAGCACCGTCTCCATATAAAAACAGAGCAGCTGAGCCCAAGCCACTACAGTGAGCACTCCCATGGCTCACCGTCACACTCTGATTACAGCTCCTACAGCAGCCAAGCTTGTGTCACCACTGCCACTTCTGCCGCCTCGGGTGCTACGTCTTTCTCTAGCTCCCAGTGTGACTATACTGACCTGCAAAGCTCTAACTATTACAGCCCTTACTCTGGCTACCCCTCCAGCCTTTATCAGTACCCTTATTTCCACTCATCCAGGCGGCCCTACACCAGCCCAATCCTAAATAGTCTATCCATGGCTCCTGCCCACAGCCCCACTGCCTCCACCTGGGACCAACCCGTCTACACCACTCTGTCTCGACCTTAAAGGGGACCAGAAAAAAATCTGTTTGCACCAGAGACTCATTCAGTTTGATGCACTACTAATGAAGGACATAAGGCAAAGGTGAAGAGATGTATGAAGGGGCCGTGTAGAGCCACCTGCGACCATTTGAACGTGAAACAAACAGAAAAAAAGTGCCTGCTGATTTTATACAAAGTTCTATTATTGACAAGAAAAAAAAAAATCCCACACACATGTACAGAGTTTTTACACAAAAAAACTTGCGTTGATGGAGAGCCAAACTCCTCCGTGATGACATGTTACTTAAGCTGACATCTTGTACATCCCTGTCCTTCCAAGATTAAAGTTGCAAAAGTGAACCGTTAAGGAGAGGAAGCAGAATTCTGAAGGAATGGAAAACTTTGGCTAACAGTGCAAACAGGATGAGTTATGTCGAGGCATCAGTAAAATTTACATGAATGGCCGGAGCTATATATCGCAGCACACTATTTGCATCTGTGAATCAGCCTTAAAAAGAAAAAAAAAGGCTAATCTGAATTTTTTGTCATTTTTTGCATAATAAGTCTTATAAGTATTTATGTTTATGCATTATTAAATTTTTGTTTTTAAATAGATACACATTCTACACGTGGGTTCTTTTTGGTTATTTAGAGTACTGTTTTATTGACTTAAATAAAAGGAGGTAAATGAAATAAAACCCCATACATTTATTCCGTTGAATTTCCAGAAGGATCCTCATTCCAAGTTTGGGAGCAAACAGATAGGACCAACAGACTCTCGCACAGGACTCAGAACAGGTGTCTGAAATCTATGCTTGGCAAATCGCGATTAGTCATGATGCAGGCTTAAAGGAAATGGGGTAAAACAACACCACACGCTGAGTGACACGTCAGCTGGACCTCCTATACATGTACATGGACAACACAAGAATACATGCACGAACGTGTATCCATGTGTGTTGAGAGAGATAATGTGCAGATGCATGTGTGAGCCCATTTTCTTCATGGACTGAATACATATCCCATGACATAATATACAGCAAATGATACAGAAAACATCTTTTATTTCCTTATTTGCTGAAAGTAAAATTAAGTGTAAATGTTTTCCAATATTTATTTTATAAATCATTGAAAGCCAGTTTTACTGCTGCAAAAAATATGTGCCTTCTAATGCATATAGTCAGTATTTTCAAATGAAATTGAACTTTTAACTAACATATGGTTCACTCCTCAGACTCACTCCAACATTAATAGTTTAAAATCATTCCCTAAAGGACGGGTTTGCAAAATTAAAATAGAGGATAACTGCATTTTTTTGTTAAATATAATTTTTTGGTGTATCATTTTGGAAAGAAGCTCTGAAAATGATTGTCCTATTAACCACTTTTACATGCACATGCATATCTAACCCCTTTCCGCTGGCCGTTTAAGAAATAAAATAAATACTTTTTCTTGATGTCTGTTTTCGTTCCTCTGATTTCCATCTTCACTCCATTCACTTCGATCCTGTGCTTTCCTGTGTTCAAATATATTTGGAAGGAAATGTGAAGAAAACTATAATAAAATGAAAACTATTTCAATTGTGGGTTTCCCCTTGTGCTGGTTGGTTCATATTAATCAACTTGTTCAAATCAGAAATGAGTTGGACATCGCATAAAAAAAACATTAGTGAATGATTCTCTGGTATTCATGTCTTAGAAACAAATAAATTAAGCCAAAATCAAGAGATGTATAAACATCAATCACTTTTTTGTTCCTTTTAAAAGTTTTTAAGTGTCTTATTGTTGTCATATAGCAAGAGCTTAGAAACATATCTATCAAAGTTGTCAACTTTAGATTTATTCATTAAACAACCAGTATAAAAGGAATGAGAAGAGATCCTGTCTCCCTTAGTCCAGTGTTGGCTCCGGTCTGGCATGCCAAGCCACCGTCCCTAACCAGTCCAGGGGCGATGCCAAGTGCCAGGGCAACACTGCTGAATTTTAATGACCCATTTTGCTGTGGATGGGGCTCTATTGTGTCCTTTTATCCGGAGAGCTAGAAAGGAATTAATTGGACAGAAAATGGAAGGGCAAGGGGAACTGACAAGCCATTAAGAGGGTCTGAATGGATGATTAGATGCACTAGGAGGAGAATCTCCCCCCTTCATATTACAGCACTCCACAAACAACAAAATAAACAATAAGAACAACCACAATGACCACCAGACTAAATAGCAGAAATAATATCAGCGCACATAAACTGAAGATAATAAAAGAAGATAATACCATAGCAGATGGGATGTGGGTGGCTCAAGAACGACTTGTTGTTTTTCTTCCCTCAAACTCTTTTTTTCACAAGTGTTTGCCAAATACTTTTAGGAGGAACTCTTGAGAAAGAAGAGGAGTGAATAAAAAGTGAGGCAAAAAGGCTCTTCAGGGTGCTTGGGTCCCGTTTCCTTGGCACAGATTCACAGTTTCTGATTTGGACTCTTGAAAGCCTGGATGTAAATAGGTAGGATGAAATGCATTGATGAGCTTTACTGTGAGATTAACTACTACAGTGCATTGGAGGAATGACAACGCATTCTATGAATTACACTTATTTATGGCTCTGGGGTTTTTCGATGTTGCTGTGAAAACAAAAATACCCACAAATATAGAGATTCATAGAAAATGAATATCTTTAACTTTCATTTGGTTGAGATCTGTCAAATAAATTTAATGGCAAGGAAAATAAGAGGTGTTACAGGAAGTCGGGTTGTGAGCTTCTGCCCACCGATGCAAAGGAAGGGTGTACACAGTCAAGCTGCTACTTTCATCATCCTGACCACATACTGTAAACATTGCAAGGATCAGGAGAGCTAACCTGGTAATAGTCTTATACCACCTAATGAGCCTGACTGACTCAAGACATGTTTGGAGAGAAGGGAGGGACCTGGGAACTGTGAAAACCCCAAGAATGTGAAGCTGATTTGCAAGGGAAATGAAGTGGACATAAAGCACAGTTATGGTCCTCTGCTGAAGCTGTATGGCCTTATTCCTTTAGACAAAAAAAGTTTCCTGAATGTTCTCAGAGTCTTTATTTGGCTAGTGTCTCAACGTATCGTTTGTATGACAAAGGAAGAAAAACAAAACTGCGCAGCAAGTAATGATGCATTTTGATCATGTTTGCACTACACAATGCCCTGCAAAACTATTCATACTCCTGTAAAAGTATTATATTTACAGCTTTAAAGAGCACATTACAACTGCAGTGTATTTAGCATCAATATACTTTAATAGGATTTTTTTTGGCGAGGGATATTGTACAGCCACTGCATTTATTTTAGTAGTTATTCATTAAGATATATTTTATTCAAGCTAATGGTATAGTTAAATTTGCAACTGTTAGTTTGCCTCTAAATTCCCCTGAGTTTTGTAACAACATTTTACCTCACATGCAAAGTAAAGACAAGCGCTGCATTTTAGCAACTCCACCCAAGCACATAAATTCCTTAACTATTTGTCCTTTCTCCTTGTTCCACTCATTAAATTTATGATTTTTTTTACCGATGTCTCCCGTATTTCCAGCTATAACAAAGCAGAGCAAAAAGCTGGTGTAAAAGAACAAAGCAACATTTTAAACTAATTCTAGCTCTGTGAGAACTTGACATAAGAAAGGAGCGCTGCAAGAAATGCTTCTTTTCTTAACACACTGGAGCTACTAATGCTAAAATATTTAACTTTTATTTCTATAAACTTACCATCTGTTGGTATATTATGGATTTGCTGGCAGATTAGGAGAAATCAATATCTGCAACATTTTAAAAATCCTTTGCTTTCAATAATGTTCAATAAAGTTATAATGTTTAGGTAGGTTTAAAAAAAATATCCAAAGAAGTGCTATTTTGTTGTTTAATGGAGAGGAAATACACCTTAATTTCTAAATATTTGCAAATATTATTCTATATTTTTACTCTACATTATTAAACGTGTTCCCCTTTTAGATGTGACACTGCAGAGATTGAAGAAAATCAGAAAATATTTAGACACTTATTTTTTTACTTTTATATTACAATCCATACAAGCACTCCTTTACAGCCGGACAAAGATTTTATCAGTTAGAAACTAACTTTCTAGACAATTATTATGCAGTAGACTTTTGAGAGGGTCTCTATACATATATATATAAGACATTCTTTTTTTCAATTTGTGAAATTTGACAACAGGGAATAATAAAAATGTTGCAGCAAACTGATTATTTTACTTTAGTTTAAACAAGTGCAATGGCAACATTTTCATTCAGTTCTAACACTCATTTTTTAAGGACACAAAGGTTATCTTCTTCTCTAAGTTAGCTTTACACTCATTGACAGTAGGCGCTATTTCTTTGGAAAAATCTATCTATCTATCTATCTATCTATCTATCTATCTATCTATCTATCTATCTATCTATCTATCTATCTATCTATCTAAACAATAATGGACCATCATTTAAAAAGGACATACATAAGTATTTGAGTACATGCTTTATACAAATGCTTTTGTACAGATCATGGATTATAACACCAGTTTTTGCTCAGCACAGGTGCAGCGTTCTTCAAATTATTAAGAGAAAGTTGACAAAAAACAACACTTTGACATCTGGTCATTTTCAGCTCCTTGAACAGTTGTCTGCAGTCTTTCACTTCGGTTTTTTATCCGTTCTCTCCTTTTCACTTTTCTTGGCAAGTCTTGATCGTGAATGGGGTGGCAGGATAGCTGCTCATCTTATTTCCACAGCTTTAAGACTGAGACTGTGTTCATTGTCACAGCTTTTTTGCTTTTGTTGAACTGTGGCAGACTTCCATGAAGATGCACTTCCTGTATGTTTCCTTAAAGCAAGTTCACCATGCTGTTTTTTTTACTCCTTTCTCTTAATTTTAAACAGTTAAGGAAACTTTAGTGTATTGGTAGATAGCTTTGCTTGTTTAAAATGCAGTTTTCTTACAGGATAACTTAAAATGTTCAGTATGGTCATTTGCATCTGTTAAAAGAAAGTCTCTGTATTAACCAGACTTCCATGTGAGCTTTTTTTGAGCACAAAATGATTGCATAAACAATGTAAATGGGAAAAAATATATATATAATACAAGTATTTGCCCATTTCTTTTCCCCTTTTTTGTTTTTTTTGTCCCCTTTGTTATTTTGTCCCCTGAATAAAACAATTAGTTTCTCTCACTTGTTATTTCTTCCTTCAACAACTACTTTAATTCACAACTACTTTAATTTAATTTAGCATTAGTGGAAATAACATAACGGTAACTGCAGTGTTCTGTGAAATTTTGGAGTTTCACATGGCGAACATAAACTTTGTAATAGTTTTAAAACCGAAATTAAAATTTAAGTCCATATCCCAGCAATAAGTGTGCTTTTTCTTTGCTTAGTAGGAAAAGACAGACACTTTTTTGCAAAAATCTTGACTAATGATTAACATACATTTTTAAACACCACATTTGAAAAAAATGCATTTTCACTTAAGGTTTAAGTTATCTGATAATGCATCCATTTGTAAAATTCGGCTGTTAAATAATTTCCATTGTTAGACATGTTTTTTCTGAAAAAAACAAAAAAAAAAAACAAAAAAAAAAACAAAAAAGAAAAACAGCTGGCTATACTCCTGTCTCATTGATACATTAAGTATAAGAGTAGGTACATACACAGACATTTTGGAAGCAGGTTCTTAAGCCTATAAAAAGGGAATCCATCACCAGATTTACTCATAAGATAAGAATAAAAAAACAAACAAACAAAAAAATTTTAGGACATATTTATTCTATGTAATTCAAATTAGTGACATTTGAAAAAACAAGTGTATATAATGCAGAACAAGTCATGTATATTCTGAATGATTTTTAATAACCAAACAATATATTAAATAATTCCCAAAGAAGAATTAGAACTTTAATATAATCAACACTAAAATTTAAATAAATCAAATCATGAAAATACATACTCAGTAAAATGTAAATAATTAAATAAAGACAAGACTACCTACTGAGGAAAGGGGAGAGGGATTGTTCAAGCAGCTTTGGAATAAAAATAAAACCATTACAAATATATAAAAAATTAAGGATACTGAGGAATGCACATACCCTGAAAATGCATATATTGAGAGCAAATTTAAAAAGTACTACAACTATAAATATGAGGCAGAGAACAGCGAAATGTAACCAAACTACAAATACATACCGCATTTGATGCAAACAATCGAAACAGACAAAAAATTCAACAGAAAATAGTGCAAAAAAGTTGCAAAAAACAAGAAGCAGACAAAAACAACCCTTCCATATTTTTTTCATTAATATTTAATATTTTATTATCTTTTACCCTTAGTTATTTTCAACTTTATTACTTTAGTCTGAAGCACTTTAAGATTCTTAAATAAGTAATTCATATTCATCCTTTTTACTTTTATTATTATTTCAATAATCATTATCAGCACTGAATGAGGCGACAGTGGCGTCGGATGAAAGAGTTTGCCCTGTTACAGAAGGAGGGTTGGTTCTTGTGCAACACACTTCACCTGCATTATCTTGGTGGTCAGAGGGCCTAGTGGCGCCTGTATATGGCAGCCTCACTTTTGTCTGTGAGCCTCAGGCAGCTATGGTTACATTGTAGCTTGCCACCTTTAGTGTGTGTGAACGGGTGAATGGCTGAATGTAGGGTAAAGCACTTTGGTCAAGTCTCCTGACTTGAAAAATTGCAGGCTCTTTATTACTGCTCTCTTTGGATTAGATGTTCGTGTTTATATTAGGGCCAATGTCAAACTGCCAGTGACAGACACTATTTGCTCATTTAAATACTGGAAACAGAACCTGTTTGCGTGTTTTTTCTTTTGCACAAGCAGTCTTTGTAAATCATCCACAACACACCCACTTTTGTTGTTTTTCCACATAACTTTGTTCTCCTTTTTTGGAGTCCTTGAAGATCAGGCCTTTAAACAGCAGTGTTTCCTCACATTAAGATACAATATGAGCATTACGCTTTTTACAAGCACGATAGGAAAGTGTAAAAGTAAAAATGCTGATAGGTGTTAAATAAAGTTTGGAAAAAAACAATAAATATAGATTTAATGGGCGAATACTATATTGCATTATCTTTAAAGATAGTGAGAATAAAACTGAAGTATAATTAACATTTTGATCTTCTTATCTAAAATAATACAATTGGACTCTTGATGCCGATGGAGACAATGGGTAATTCAAAACAGTTATGTCAAGTATGGAATTTCTCCATTGCTTCATGTAATTAAGGACAAGAAATTAGCATATCATTATCCCCTAAAACACTCACATTGTTGTCCTGTCCTACAGCCCTGACATCCATGCACTCCTATGTTACCAGTAATAAAAAGAGATGCAGATAGAGAGAGAGGGAGCAGCCTGTGGAGTCCTGCAAGTCCCAGGAATTTCAAGTGTGGGAGGCACATTTGCTTCAAAAATTTCAGGCACAAAGATTGAGGAGACAAAGCCAAAAAAGAAATGGGTGACGTTAAAAGATGTATGCAATTGTGAAGAAGAAAAAGAGAAAAGACATTGAAAAGAAACAAATAAAATTTTGGAAAGACTCAGGTAGTGAGTAAAGAAAGAAAACATTGTTTTTTTTTCTTTCTTTTTTTTAAAGGAGCTGTTTGGCAGAAAGTGCAACAGGGACAGCAGGCCCAGAGTTTTAAAATGTTGCTCAGTGCTGGCAGAGCCATGTGTGAGTGCACTCTGTGGGAGCACCAAATCTTGTTGCCCAGCAAAACATGGTGATTCAGACACAACAGCAGAGACCATCAAAACTCATTTACCCTCCTAGAGCATAACCCCCTTCCTCCAGGGATAGTAGTCTTCTCAAGGCCTACCATGAGGAATGCATTTTAAAACCGTGTCTGGGATGCTCCTTTTTTTCTTCTTTAATAGTCATCGTGATGCTAGAAAGTACACCGCAACATATTAGGTGACCATCGCAATATTTATCTAATATGCACATGATCAGCAACACATGGCCACCCTCTCACACTTGATAGCGTTTGTGGTATGACAAAACGCAGGGGAAGAGGAAAAAATAGGGAAGAG
Source organism: Jordanella pulchra (assembly GCA_034780135.1). Lineage (NCBI taxonomy): Eukaryota > Metazoa > Chordata > Actinopteri > Cyprinodontiformes > Cyprinodontidae > Jordanella > Jordanella pulchra. Next base: position 16,170 of record JAUZNJ010066507.1, read on the forward strand.
TTTGTTCTCCCATGCGGTTTTGGCCTGTTTTGAGGGGGCTTGGAGTCCAGCCAGTCTTTCCCGGGGTTAGTCTTTGATATAGATGGGATTCATTATGTAACTGAATCTATTGTCAGGGGAAAAAAAAAACAATATGGGGCCAGAAAGAAGGTGTTTTGGGAGAAGACCTGAAAAAGCAAGTGAGTGAAAGGGCATTTACACCATCTTCTTTACAGCTTATCCCAGGCTTAAATGTGGGAGGAACAATTCATGTTTTGGCTTTAAAGCAAAATTATTTACATCTTAACATTTTTTTTTATCTTTGGAGATATAGTGAAAACTCTCTCCTCAGTTCATTCAATTACTTTTCAACATCTGCAAGGAATAAGTGCAAAGCCTGATCTGAATTATGGAGACTGTAATCATCTTCTGAGTGCTACAAATGGATAGCATCAAAGACGTTTTCTCAAATATCCAAGAATCAGCTTCACCGCTTTTTCCTGGTGTTTCAGTTCAATGAAGCTGAGAATATGGGAGTGAATGTTCATTTAGAGAAGAAAAAAAATACCATCCGTTTTAAATACTTTCCAGAAATTGCTGATTAGATTTAAGTCTATATTTAGGACTTTTTTAGCACTTTGTTATTGTGCCTGGGCCCATGTTGACCTTTCACTAAACTTTAAACTTCAATCAAAACGTTTACATTGTAGCTTCATCGAGACGTTTTAGATCATCCTGCATAAAGGTGAAATACAACCCAAATCTTTTTGTAATTCCTGTTACTTTCCTTTATTCAGCTCCATGCTTTTTTAATTTCTGATCACCCAATGTTCTGAATAAATGTATGCCTTAGGTAAAATGCTGCAGGCAAAACATTTCCCACAGAGGGAGGTGTGTTTAGGGTATATTTAGTCCTATTTTACTAAGACACAAAGCATTTAGAACATTAATCAAAAAGGTAAATTATGGTCTTCTCTGAAAAGAACACCTTATTCCACGTACTCTGTGTTTTCCTTACATTATTTGGTTAAAATGAGAGCTCTTGTGACTCCTTTCTCACCTTTTCTCTATCAAAGCCAGATTTGTAAAGTTTATAACTAATAGTTGTCCTGTCAACAGAGTTTCCTATCCAACCTGTGGGGATTTGCAGCTCCTTCAGAGTTACAATGGGCCTCTTAGCTGCTTCCCTTAAGAAAGCATTCCTTAGCAGTCTTTCAGACTACTCAGGCAGATCAACATTTCCTATTGGGTTAAAAGTTGTGCCATTTTTTTATATATTACAGGGCAGTGCTCATAAGCTGTCTAATGCCTGGCATTTTGTTTTACCACCTGACCCTGATCAGTCCGATGTGTCTAATAAACCTTTATTAATATTGTCCGTTAAACCTTTGCGACTTTTATTGAAGAGCCCCATTTATTCTGTAGTGGATTTGTATTTTCTGTAGGGGGATATCAGACAAGTACAAATCAATTTACAATTATCAGACAAAATGAGAAAAGAAAGGGCAGATGTCACTGCCATTTTAAATGTACAGCTTTAAGGTCTTAACTGACCATCATTCTTGCTTTCATGCACAAGAACAAGAGAAAGTACCTGATCAGTGTCTGATAAAGGCTTAGACCGGTTTGATTTGACTGCAGCCAACAAATTGGGTCTATGCAAATAGACAGCCAGCTGTATTTGGGCGACAAGAGACTGAGGGTGATTTGAATGAACGAAAATGAGAACGGCATGTTTGCTGTTTGAGGGCAAGATATTAGAGACTCAAAGGTGAAGGCTTACTTTGATATTACAAGCTTACTAGCATCTTACTAGTGTTATATTCCACACTTAACATCTTGTTAAGTATGGAGAGAAAAAAACAACCTGCTCACTTGGGTCAATTGATTTATTTGCCTTATATATAAAAAAAACATGTAAAAAAGTTAAGAGATAAAAAAAGCTTTTAATTTCCATCCCCTTTTAACTCTTTCATCACTATACAGGAAGTCAAAATGAGAACAATTAACGGTCATACTTGATAACAAATTCTCACTAAAAGGTTTGTAAATTTGAGCATTCATTTGGCAGCTTATTCGTTTTGTATTGAGGAGAACCATGCCAGAAAAAAAAGATTTGGTTAAACAGTCCAGATCTCACTTCTAAAGTATTCTGGGTTGGATGCTAGAAATCCCTCATGACCAGAGATAAAAGCCTCCTTCACAAGTTTCTCTTCAGTTCTTCAGCCAAGAGTCAAGAAGAAACACCCCGTTGTCATCTTATATGCCACTTCCAGTCACATGTCGTAGACAAGCTGCATCCCTCTTTATTAACACAAAGTAAAAAACAAAACAAAGTATAAAACAACCAAAATAATTTATATATTACAACAAAGTAGTAATCTTTTCAATGTTTTCTTTAATCTTGTCAATTTTTTAATGGGCCAAGACAAACAAGAGACTGTCGGAGACATCAGGCCTGATGATCAGTAAAGTCAATGTGATCAAATTTTATCACACGACTTCTTCTATAGGTGAGTTTTTTAAAGGAAGGGTCTTTGAAGTTACATTTACCCCTAAAGATTTTTATGGATTTATAAAATTTAAATACACTGTTGGGATAATACAGAAGTTTTCTTATTAAAAAGAAGAAAATGTAAATTGTACAAATTATTCAGGAGGTAAGTGTGTTGTTCAGAAATATCCTCTTCAATATCACATAAATTTATTTACTTGATTTTACTTCTTCTTATTATTTTTATATGCTATGCTAACACATAATTGAGTATGCATGTCATTATCTTAATAAAGATTTGTGAATAGGATTGCAAGTTCCAGGTTGCAGCAGTAACATAATCTCAGACTAAAAAATCTCACATTAGTTGAACTTATTTCATTCACTATAAGACAATTCAATCTTGTAAAAAATAATGATTTTTAACCAAATGGTCTATTGAACTATTTCTTTTTGATAAATTATATTAAATCGTTACATTAATGCTATATTCCAAACATGTATTTCATATTTATCTACAACATTCAGTCAGCAAGATTCCAGGGGAGATTAAGAACATTTCTAAGACTTACAATTATTATAGTCCAACAATAAAGGTCAACTTGGTGTCACTAAGTCTCCATAACAACCCTTAAACACTATTTACAGGCCAAATAAAGATAGCATCTAATAATGCATCTATGGTTTGCTAGAAACAAAATCGACCTTTGTAAATGGATGTCAGTATCTAGACCCAAATTATTTCCCAAATCTAAAGATAAAAATATAGGAATTCAGTCATTTAGATCGGACACAGAAGTTGTCTCTTCCCAAGCCTGGGATGACTGAGTCACTTGTAATTTAGTTAAAAACTGCTGTAAATAACTAAAAAATAAAAACTTTTTTTTTTTTTTTGGAAAAGTCAGTGTAATATTATGTACCTGCAGTGATGACTGATTTATTTCAATCAGTTTTGAACATCTTTGCTGTTGTTTCATTTAAATCTCATTTTCTGAAGCAGCCTTTTTAACAAATCACAGGCACCCTACAGATACTGGTTACATAAGAATTACACACATACAGAAACTTGCTTGCACAGCTATCCAGGTAGCAGTCTCACAAGATCTGATTGTGTTGTTTTGGGATAGAATGCCATGTGGTTTCGGAAGATTTTTAAATAAAACAGATCATTTTCTGGTGTCTGTAGTGATATCCCTGAGAAAATGTGCTCTCATTGCTGCAATAAGAGGTTACTGCAGGTAAGGCACTAACACATGTGACTTAGAAAATAGTTAAGAGTGATTATTTTTGGAAAATCATGGATTGCAATATCCATCTAACTAGTTTTACAATATTTTTTCAAAGTTTTTCCAATTAACTCAGGAGCCAACGTAGTGTACACATGAAGAGTGAGCATGTTTTTGCATTTTTGAGTCTCTGCACATTTGTGATTGTGGCCAGTCTCCCAGGATGGGGGCTAATCCCAGGACGGCAACAGTGGAAGAGAAAGTCTCCTCCAGTGCACATGTGCAAATCTTTCAACTGTGGTTTTGCAATGTTTAGTCTCGTTTTTGTCAGCACTTCTTGAAACTGGTCCAGAAAAGCTTTCAATAGACCGTGATTCCAAAATCCCTCTGAATCCTGATGCCGAATCACCCTCCCTGCATCTGGGGAATATATGGAAAGAAGAAAAATCTTTAACTTGTGATCTTGAAAGACAGCTTGGTGGTGTAGTGGTTCAATGCTGTCGCCTCAAAGCAAGAGCATTTCCATTTAATTCTCAGCTAAAGTCACTCTGAGCTGAGACATCATACTTGTTTCTGGGAATGTGTGGATTTTCTCCAGCTATTGTGGCATCCCTTCATAGTGCAAAAAAGCATGCATGGTAGATAAAATGGGACTGTAAATCGAACTCTCATTAGATGTACACTATGGTTGGTTCACCCCTGTAATGATCACTTGAAATATGAATAGAATATTTCAGTCTTGACTATCTCTAGGTAAAGATAATTGTATAAGACTGATTAACATTTTAATCTCATATTTTGTCCTTGCTCCTGTGTCCTCAATTCTCCTCTGAAAGTTGTTCAGGGCACCTGATTTGGCTTTGACACAAACCCCTTTCTGACAGAGAAGTTGAGGGGATTTCCTACAAAACTGTGGGCTGCAGTCCATCTGTCAAATACAGCCCAAAGGCATATAATTTTATCAAAGTGCATCCAAGTAGATGGGAAAATGCTCATCACATGTTTATAATCAAGTACAGTTAAACATTTAAGTATTACTAATGTAATTTCATTTAAGGCCCAGTATGCCCTTGCTGCTTTCTACATGTAACATGAAATATACATCTGTTCAAAACAATAAAAATCACATTCCCATCCAGATCATAGGTTTCGGTAGATGGCAAATTTACCTGTACATATAAAAGATTCAGATGTGAATTTAATCAAAAATAAAAGTTCACTTAGTGAGGTCAATCTTTCTTAGACCAATCGGATAAATTGTAATTAAGATGGTGCTGGCAGAGTTTTAGATAGGGTATTTCTGTCCAAAAATGTGATTAAAATATCTTTTTCAGAAGAAGGATATATTTTGATTAAGCACTTGATTGGAGAGGGCAGGAAAGAGTGTAGAAAATGTTAGGCTGCTCAGCTGCAACGATCTGAAACCCCTGAAAACGTTGGTGGTGAAGTCACCTAATTGAAAACGTTTTAATTCTGTTTCCTTCAGTCACATTCTAATTTATATCTGAAAAAGACATTTGAGAAAAAGTTACGTAATAACAATCTCTCTATCAGGATATGGTTGTTGCATTTGGGAGTAAAACAGGTTGAGTTTGCCTCTAGTGTCAAGTGCATCGAGTGATTCATCTGACTTGGAAATTTCTATGTAAGTTCAGCCCATTTACCAGTAAACTAGCAAATAATCAAACAATGACCAGCTGAGTATTATAATAGGCAGGATATGTCTATTTGAAAATGTCTATTCACACACCATTCAGATTATGAAAATGGCCACACAAATTCCCATCGGTGAAAAAACATTGACTTCAAAATAACAATCACAGTCAGAACAATCTTTTCCAACCCTTTGAAAACTGCTATTCTCTTTTGCTAGATTATGTCTGTTTGAACTATACTACTAGTGACAATATCAATATTAATTGGATGTTTGTCTGACCACCAGTTGGCACAGCAGGCTCAGTTAGAGGGCTGCATTACAACACCAAGCATGAATAGAAACAAAAATGCTAATTTCAGCATAAATCTGACCGTGGTTCTTTTTTTTGGGTCCTTTTTAATTAGAAAAAGCATCAAAACTCAGTGCTATAATGACAAACAGGGCATTTAAAAAAAAGAAAAAAGAAAAGGTATGCTCTTAATTTTGTGAATTTCTTGCAGTGGTTTAAGTAGATAGAAATTTCACTCAAATAGTAGCGTTGCTTTATATTAAAGTTAATCAAGTAAAAGTATGGTTCAGTAAAACTGCTTCTATAGCAACATTTTTCTCAAAAGGTTTTTCAGCTAGATGTAACTTGGTGTATCTTACTAGTTACCAACCAATGCAACTTTTTACAGAGTGATATAAGCAACGTTCTTGACTTTTGGGTCTGGTTACTCTGTTGGATCACACAAACACTAAAGTGAAGTAGAGGTACACTGTAAGGCTAAACACAGAGAGGGAAATGTCCTTAAAAGGCATGTTTCACAGAATAAAATAATCCCAAACACACCAACAGGCATGCTATATAACTAGAGGGTTTTCAATGTAACAGATGTGAATAAATTCTCAGAAACAACAATTTTACAAATAGACTACTTATATACCAGTAAAGCTTTTTAGCAGAGCTCTTGGTAATTAATTAATAATTAATCAATTAAACAATTATTTGGTAAAGATAACGTTGCTTCCCTTTTCCCTTTCTCACGTTTAGTTTGTGCACCTTCAGTTGTAATAATACTCAGTGACCCTACACATGACAACTGCTCAGCACAGTAATCACTTTTGCTTTCTTGGCCCTTTGCAGCTGTCTACTCACCCAGGTTCTCTGGTTCATAACAACAGCTGAGGCTCAGCCGCTTTACATGCAGCAGCCTCCCTGTCACGGGTGCCAACATGACCTCAGACCAAATCCCTAAATATCTGCTTCCTTTAAAGTGCTGCTCCACCTAAAATGACCAGAACCTTTTTCATAAATATAAATAATCTCAATTTTCATGTTAATAGCAGCAATAGATATGTTTTGATTCACCTCGGTCAAACTCCATTATGACACCTCATAAGAAAAACACATGATTCTCATTATCACTAAGTTTTGTTGCTCATATTTTTAGTGCTCTTCTTTAACTCAGCAGTTGTGAAACCATGTAAAAGCAAATAGCTTCTCAACTCACACCTCAAAAGGAGGGAAGTGAAGGGATTTCTTTATATGATCAAAAAATGTCAACTCTGCCCACTCTGCAGAAAATGTAATCTGACGTACCACCTGCACTATTCAAAGTAGAAATCAGTCACAGCTGGGTGATGCTGCTTGCGAAATTTAAGCAGCGTTGCAAATACTTGCGGTTTTCACCGACTTTTGGTTATAAGAACTCAACAATTTCTGAAGCATGAATTCAGTTCTTTTCAAACCCCCAGGAGTCACAGAAATGCCTGTTCCAGTGCTTACCACAAGATGGCCCTGCAGGTCTTTGCATGAATGTTTAATGAAAATGGGGCCAACAGCCCCATCAAGTGTTGAAAGAAAGACATTACAAAAAGACCTTAATCTGTTTTGAAAAGCTTTTGGATGCTATAAGCTATGGCTGTTAGATTTTCTGTGTGCATTTCATCAAATGTAAAAAACAAGGATCAATAAATTAATTAATACATTTATGCAACACTTTGAAAAAGAAACCAGAGTGGACCATAGTGCTGCACCGTTACTCCCAAAGTAAAAAGCAAACTAGCAAATAAAATAACAAGTATATGAAAACAAGCACATTAAAAATTATTTGAACAAAAAAGGAAAATCATTATATGAGTCATTTATTCAGGTATGGTAAGAACTGGCAAGTTGGGTCCCCTTAAAAAATGTAGCTAAAATGTAAACATTTTGCTTAAAACTTGGCACTAGATTTTCACTTTATTAGAGTTGTTAATAAATAGTCTAATAATAATCTATAATTGTCTATGTACAATTATGAATGCATTTATGGTCTAAATGAGCAGATTTTATCATTTCAATGCTAAACAATTAATTTCCTGGATGTCTATATGATATTAGTGGAGATACATGTTGCCTCATTAACTTTTATCTTTCTCTATGACCCTTGGTGAAACCTGGCAACCAGTTGTGTTTGCACATTGTGGCTTCCCTTAGCAACGCATGCATAGTTTTATGTCAGAAGACAATAAAATAGCAATGAATTAAAAGGCATTACTGCAGAGAGGAGAGGTTTCTCTGTGGGGGAATAAAAAAAAGATGTCTATAAAATACCATTTTTGTTCGACCTTTAAGGTCTAAAACATTCAGCACCAATGCATCTATAAGCCCATAGCCTAAATTCCCTGAATCTATTTCAGGTCCGATGTTCCCGGGCTTTTTCTGTGGATGTGACATCAAGCGCGTCCATGTCAAGTGAGTCCAATCTAGCAAACAATCCAAGTGTTATATTCAACATGGATTTTGTGGATACTCAGAAGCAACTGGCTTCCAGCTCAACTTGGACAACAATGGCAAGTCGACGTACGGAGAAAAAAGTTTAAAAAAAACATTGTCAAATACGAGCACCAGCTACTATGAGAATGAGCAGAAGAGTGTTGCAGTTCTGTGTTTTGACCACAGGTACTGCATCATTAAAAAAAACTCTTAGGCAACTGGATGGTAAGTTTTGTGGACGAAGTTTCACCTCTCATCCAAGAGGATTCTTCAGTTCTAACTGATGATGGAGAACACTAAGAATCGTCTTCTAGAAAACTTCACGTACATTTGCCTAAACTGCTTTCCAAGCTTGACCTTGACCTGGATGGCTGAGAACCTTCACAGATATGTTACTCCATCTAGGGGTACATTCAATGAATTATAAACAACAGACCTGTGCATCCCTGAACTGCACGAGACCTACTGCGTCTGCCATGTATTGGCATTCTCCTCTTTTTGAATGGAGGGGACATACCAACCTCCATCACACAGCTAAAATAAACAATAAAGTAAATGGAACATTTCTAAACATGGAGCATCCGAGCTCGTCCAGAGTAGGCTAACATATAAACTAGTGGCCTCTACCGGAAGGACAGAGTCGACTTCATCACCCTTGACATAGGATAATAACCCATCTCTGCCAGAGGATTGGCTAGTTACTGGACCATACTGCCCTGTTTACAGCATAACGGCAAAATAAACTTCTCTATCATATTGAATCCTCTTTCCTGACAACATAGAACCTGAAACCTCTGTGTCCTTTTTTTAAGCCCTGCTCCTTCATAGATTGTCTCCACCTGGTAAAAGCTGCACTGTTGTTGTTTTCCTAGTGATTACTTCTTTTTCTTTCTTTGTTTATCTTGCCTCTCAATAGACAAAGAGTACAGACTGTCTGCCATTGCAATAGAAAGTGGTAGAATAATCTACAAAACTTGTTCGATACTGATAATTAAATCTTTATCCCTTAAAACATTAATCTTTGCCAATACAAAGCAAAATTTGTTTTAGCAACTGTAATTGGTTAAACTGGTGACTAGAATGGTCAATTAACACACTAAAAGGTAAATGGAAAAGATAAATTGAAAACAAAAGGTAAGGTAAAAAAAAATGGAAAGGGATGAGGAATTACCTTTAAAAATGTTTGATCAGGAAAGGTATTTAAAATCAGATATATGAACCGTGTTGTTTTCCAAATATCCATGATTACGCCTCAAATGTAAAGCGTGACACCCAAGCTTCATTCATCTGGCAGCACAAAAGTCTAATAACACTTTCTTGACTGAGGTCCACTGCTTGTGTTCATCTCCAACAACAAAAGCCAGAGGCAAGCTGTGATAAAAAAAAAGTCTCCAGGCTCTGAGCTCAATCACAGACTCTGTGTGCTGCCCTGCTGTACAGGATGTGGTCTGAATTTCACTGTTTGGAAAATGAAAAGCTCAGAGGGGAAGCAGATAGTGGAGACCACAGGATTAGAAAGATGAAGATGAAAACACGAGTAACAAAGACACCGTCATCTGTTTTTGGACGACTGGAAAATGAAAGCAACGCATAGCAACTGCTTTGGCCTCTGACTTTTTATTGCCATGGAAACACTGCAGAAAAACAAGTATTTACCAACAATCTGAATGAAATTCGACCTCTGCAGGGATAAAAAATAAGAAATCCATCCATCTGTTGAAGCATTTTTGCTGCTTTATTCCTTCAATCAAGGCATTTATAGTAAAAAAGTGTGTTTGAAACACCATATAATAAGATGTGAAAATATTTCCTAGATCACAACATGATTATGACTAGAAACATGTGGTTCTTTTGAAATGTGGTGCTCAGTTCTAAACTCTTCTTCAGATGATTTCCTCATCGTTGACATTTCCTGGTTGTATCCTAGAAGGGGAACATTTTAGAATTCATTTAATTACCAACTACTAACTTACCACCTAATATAACAACCTAAGGCTGTGACAAAGTATTTTTAAGTATTTTTTGCATTAAAAGACATTGACTGACGGTGTGCAGGTGGCGCAGTGGTTAGCGCGCACGACCCGTGTATGGAGGCCTTAGTCCTCGACGCGGGCGACCCTAGTTCGAATCCGGCTTGTGGTCCTTTCCGGCATGTCTCTCCCCCTCTCTCATACCCTCTTTCCTGTCAGCCTACTGTCAGAAAAATGAGCCACTAGTGCCATTAAAAAAAAAAAAAAAAAAAAAAAAAAAAAAAAAAAAAAAAAAAAAATAAATAAAAAACA
>JAUZNJ010066518.1:10785-21502 GCA_034780135.1 Jordanella pulchra
TTTACCTAAACCATAATTTATCTTCCAATTTATCATCCTTTTTCTGAACAGTTAAAGGACTGGATTCAACCAGGAAGTTGAGAAGTCAACAGCGATACCTTAATGTTCTTTTTGAGCATTTGACCATTTTACTAATGGCTCTAACCTGGTGGCTTGGCGTCATAAGGAAAACCATACGTTTCAGAAGCAGTCCCAGATGGAACAGCTGGTAACACTCTGTGTTGCAAGCTTTCACCTAGAGGAGGGAAAAAAGCAGATAGAGGTGATGAGGAGTCAGAACACAGATGTGAAAGCCAACACAGCTGCATTACTCTGACACACTCTACTCTCAATTATATCGCCACAAACCTTCAAATAACCATGCATATATGTCCCAATAAATTATATAGAAACAATTGTATAAAATCCAAACTCTTAGCATGAGCTGTGCTCCTAAATGCATATGTGCCACAATTCCAAGGAAATAGAATATGACTGACTGGAATGTGAAAAATGTAAAGTTCTTTTTAATGGTCAGGAGCTGAGGCTAAACCCTAAGTTCCAGTGAAAGGTGGTCCTAATGCTAAGATATATTAGGAACATGTGGGAACTGCTTAGGATGGGTCCCTTTCAGATTAAACATGACATCTAACCAGTGCAAAATGTAAGGTCAATCCAAACTGGCCAGCGCAGAGCAGGTCTAAAAAGGTCTTTAGAAACCAGTCTTCTCAGAAGAGCTAAAGCTGTTAAAGCTGCTAACGGTGGATGAACGTCAAAATTAAAACGAGCTTTAAATTGTAAATGTTATTTCAGTTTGTGTCTGAATAAAGGCACATTTCAGTACTTGTGTCAACAGTTTTTACCTACCATCTGAGCAATAAGGAGCACATGATGCAGACAGAGTTCTGCTGTTCCATATCTGCAAGAATACATTCAATTCAGCATCAAAAATGTAAAAATACAATAACTGTTACTATGACCAGGAGAGAAACATTTCTTAAAGGTAGTCTCAACTATAAAAGAGTGGTGATTAGAAATCTGAAGGGTCCTAAAATATTCTTCTGGTGGTGAATGGGTTAATTATGAACACTGATTAAATGCAAAGCGCTATTTATGGGAAAATCAAGTCCAATATACAAGAAAAGCAAACAATTATGGTGGAACATGTGTCATAGTTGGTGCTTTCTTTTAAATATTTTAACTTAGAAATCCAAACTGCATGCTGGCAGCAAAGAAATAAATAGTTCTTCTACTCATTATTTAGTTGTATGGTACAACCAGATATGACATGCATATATTGCATGTCATGACATTATTCTAACTTTGATGTAAGATACACAGAACATTCAGTGTTGTACAACTAACCGTGCTGTGAAGCACCACACATCTGCTGCCAATAAAGCTGTTGGAGTATCTGCCTGCAGCACAGAATCGACCAAACAACGTTCCTGAAGAAGCAAGATAAGAACATGTAAAGTCATTATTGGCAAGAACCGAGAAAAGAAAACAAAATAAGACAAAACCTATCAGAGAGGGGATTGAAAAACAAGTTGTGTAAAAATGAAACTAAAAGAAAAACTTGCCCGTGAGAAATAAAACAATAGCTGGATCATGGATAGCCAAAATAAATATATAAGTGGAGAGCTGTAACAAGCCAGGATTCTGTTCACAATCAATACTCTTTATTACCACTGGGCAGATTACAAGTCTAATCTAAAAGCCATTCTTCCCAGGAAGAAAATACTTGTTTTGTGTTTCCCTACATAAAAATCACTTTTATTCCATCAAAATTTGTTCTTTACATTTATCCCATCTCTTGGCAAGCAGTGAGCAGCTTACGATTGATTGCAAAGTCCCAGCATACAAATAGACAGTTCTATCTAATATCTTACATAGAGTATTATTAGCTTCATGAAAATACTCATATGTTCTATGTGCCTAATTTGTTTGTAACTTTATTGAGTAGCCAGAGTGTTACTTGTTTCAGCACAATCTGAGCATTTGGGCAACAAATATGGACCAAGTGTAAGAACCTTATGTTCAAGGTTCTCAGCTTTGGCATGTGGCATTGATGGTTGGGTATACAGGTCTTACCAATACATAAAAGTACACTGGAGAGAGCACAGCCACACTGGCACAGAGCTGTACACAGATGTGTTGGTGCAAAGTGATGTCGCTCTGGGCCTGCCCCTTTAGCATCACCCCTGGTAACAGCACTGGGATTTTACGCTCAGTGTAGCATTGTCGGAAGCTGATAAAGACAGCCTGGAAGAGAGGAAGCCTGGAAAGGAAATAGTTTGAATGCTTCAAGTTCAAGAGAAACACAAACAGAAGAACTGCAAAAAGCAATAGATGGGTAATAAAAGTAATTTATAGATTGAGAATAACTGATGATTCATGTTTATTCATATGATTTAAGTATTTTACTATGATACTTTAAATTCTACTCTAAGAAAAGAAAAACAACTGATAAAACCCCAACTACCTTGGTGTGTCTTCTGGAAACTGACTTCCAGGGTACCAAAGCTTCATCACTTCTTCTGGTTGGCTGAGTAGCTGCCCCATAATATTCATGAGTAGGAGTAAATGAGGAAGTTCATGTTCAGGACTCAGCCCTGCAATGTATGAAGTTGCATGTTATTATGTAGAGATCGGCTCCCAAGAGCACAGGCTCCACAATTCTGAGAAAGGTTTAGGAAACACACTTTATCTAATTAAATAATTGGAAAAAATACTACTACTAAAAACAAACTGGCTCCCTTTTAACTAGAACAGGAACAGTATGGGAACCTTACAGGGTAGGTGTTGTATTGGCTGCACATTGCTAGTTTTTTTCTGACCGGAGGCAATGTATTTCTGCAAAAGGATGGTAGGGTTACAGGGAAGGGGGACAGGACCTTGATTTGTTTGCAGATTATCTGTGTCATATGCTGCTGTCAGGGCATAGTGACAGTTTTAGCTAATATCTAAAATATATCTATTTTTCAAAACTTACCGATTGGACCTTTACTTTAAAAAAAAAGTACGAAGTCCACTCAGAAATTATTATTGTTCAGTAAATTTATATAGTTATTTTATTTCAGTCACACAATGATTCTTATTTAAAAAAAAGTCTCAGTCCATATTTGCCCTTTTTGGGAAAGGCATTTCCGTGTTTTACTATTAGGGTATTAAACTCTGTGTTCTTTTAAAAACGGAACTTCTTAAAATCCAAACTTACACAGGTCCGGCTGCAGCACAACTTCAGCAAAAGGTCTTAGAGGTAACAGCTGGAGTACGAAAGCATCCATAGGAACCAGAACTGATGTAGATAGCTCACCAGCCAGAGCTGCTGGCAACGATGGAGCACATAAACTTGGAGGGAATTTACTGAAAGATAAAAAGCTCATTATAATTAGGAATAACACATGAATCAAAGAGAAAAAAAAAGAAAAATCTTACTCTTAAGCTGAGACAGAACTATTTTACCTGATTATTTGGAGGTAAAGTTGGTGAAAACAGTTGGATTTTTTTGTCAGAAAATATTTAAATTCCTGTAAACCACGTAAAGAAGATTAACAAAAATGTCATATGCCAAAAATTGACTTTCTAGGTAGTAAACATCTTACATAAGGTTACAAAAAGATCTTTATTACCTTTATGTAATGAACCAAAGTGTTAGCAAAGAATCTGGACATCTTGGCAGTTTTCTGGAAAAGCTTATACTCTGGACTCTGGACAGATGCCTATAGATGTTAAAAATATTCGAAGAGTCACATTTTTAAGATTATATTACTTAGGTTTAGGTAAGCATTTTCTTTGCAGACAGACACCTAAAATAATATGATTTGTTGTTTATCTAACATTAAGCTGGAGCCTATTAATAGACAGATGAAATGTATCTAAATGATTAAGCTGTCAGTAATTAACACATTATTGATTCTATAAACTTACTTGTGATATGCCATATTGCCAAACGTTTTCCCACACCTGCCTTGATGGGTGAGCAAATACTTTTGGCAATGTAATGTATAAAATAATGCCAGTGACTATAGAAGGCAGATGAGCTGATATGATTTCAAGTCACAGCTACTGTGCTTAAGGGACTAAGAAATGAAACAAGTTTTATCTCTAGATAACGTTTGCATATGGTTGTTTAAAGAACTACTTATTACTAAAGCTAACTCAACTTTTTTTGCTGATAAACTGTATAAATAGATGTCTTATAGTGGCATCTACATGTCCCAGGCTTCATTTTGACAATTTACTGCACATTTGTTGAGAACCTCATACTTAACAACTACACTAGCACTCTTTTTAATGAGGAAAAAAATAGTGCAAAAGTGGCCACAATGCACAATTAGGAGCTTTAAGGTACTGTGTGCTACTAACCTAACTTATCATAAATACTTAGAAGCTGCCCCTTTAACATACATCCTAGCTAAAAATGGTCAAAGTTAGAACTCCTGATTTAGAAATACCTAGTTTGATGTTTCAAAATATTTGAAGTAGATCTTTCCAACCTGCAAACCTGCCAGCTTTATCTGTTCAGCCATCTCCACACAGCCATGGAAGGAAGCCAGCAAGTTGTCAGACAGGCCGTTGACGATTTCCTCATGATGCAGATGTTCCTCCACCAACGACTGATACTTTAGACTCTGTCTGAACATGATAATTTCATATTTAACATAAATTAGGATGAAGATATCTCCATTATCATGCAAGTTTTAATCAAAAATCCAACTGTATTTTAGGAGGGGGAAACATAAGTAAAAAAAAGGGCAAACGGTTGTTCGGGCTACTATTACATCTGACCTTTGGCAATGAACAAGGAGAAAGCTTTTGTTGAAAGAAAGGGATTTAGGGTCCAATTAAAAGTTGGTAGCAATGCATGAAGGAAACAAAGCAAACAAAAGAAAAAGTTTCTCTGATAGGTGGGAGAAAACTATAACTTCTAGGTAGTGGAGGATAACCTACAAACTTCAAAACAACCTTAAACATAAAGCCAGAGACACAATCTTACAGTTCAAATTAAAGAATAATCATATGTTGAAATGGCCCAAAAAGTAGAGAAATCTTAAAAAAGCAAACAAGATCCATTGACAATTAGTGGCAATTATTTAAAGATCTTGTTCGCAAACACTCTATCTAATAAGATGTGAGCTGAACTATGTATGATTTTTCATTCCCCACTACAATAATGAATTACTTTGTGTTGGTTTATCACGATCACAAAAAAACAAACAAAAAAAAAAAACTAACAAGTATGTGTCTCTAGAGCATAGCGTAAAAATCAGAGAATATTCTTTACCCATAACAGAGCAACAAAGGTCTTACTTGATGAGGAACTTCCATGTATTTGCATGCAGCGCAATGTCTAGGTTGGAGATAATGGAGCAGATATCCAGAAGACTGTGAATCACTAGAAAATAACAATATTACTCAGTGAGCATCAAACTACAAAACAGCAAAAGATCCAAACTTCTACACGCATTTAGACACACCTGTTACAATGTCAGAGACCTCCTCGTCGGATGCGCTACTCTCCAAAGAAATCCTATCAAGGACCTCCAGGAGACCCTTTTGCAGAGAATAGGCCTCTTTGAAGAGTCCCTGCAGCAGATCAGCCACCAGAGACAGTCGGCCACAGTAAACCATCTCACTATCCTGTGGACAACTGACAGTCAGCAAGTTGACCTTATTTTAACCCTTATGTTTACACTTGCTTTTGGAGAAAATCTAATAAATATTTAACAACAGAACTCTCAACAAAAAATACATATTCAAATACCTTTTTACTTACAATTCTAATCAGAAGTCATAGGTTTACTATGAAGAATAAGAACGCTGTTATTTTAAAAATCTTTTTTGGGGTGTAATCTAGATATATGCGTCATCCAACTTGGAGAGAAAGCATTTGAGCCTCCCAGGTTTATCTCTCTTCCAGCATTTTTCACAGGAAAAGGAGAGTCCAATCTCTTTTCCTGCAACTTTTGGCTTTGTCTTGTAAACAAAATTATCATAAAAAGGTGCTACTGATTTATATTCCTGCCACTGGGTGGAAACAAAACTTTGCCATTGATTTGTTTTCATGGGACCCGAATTACTTAAATCACACTATTTTGATTTAAAAGTTATCCATAAATGAAACGACAAACAAGCTTATTTGAACTAGAACAAATTATCCTTTATACTCAATGGGCTTTTTTTTTACATCAGTTTGCTCTTATAACCACCTCAAGATGAATAAACAAACCTTGCAATGTTGAAATGTTTCTCTGAGGACTTTAAGTATGCAAGTCGGTAGCGAACGGATGGCATCTAAACCGGGACCTTCTTCAAAAGAGCCAACATGGCGCACGCAAGCGGAAAGTACATCGATTACCTGCATCATTGCCTGAAACAGACAAACCTTATTAAAGTATCAGGCTTAGGAAGGGTTAGTAAGTAGAGATGCACCAAACAACCTGTCAAAATTGGAACCTGATCGACATTCTGCCCCCATCAGTAGGTCAAATATTAAGAAGGCATAATTTAACTCCTCCCATGTTTTATCAATAAATGCATCATTCACTTTATAACACTCTTTGTTTTTAATTAAAATCAAATACAGTGAGTGCAGAATTATTAGGCAACGAATATTTTGATCACATCATCCTTTTCATACATGTTGTCCTACCCCAAGCTGTAAAGGATTGAAAGCTAACTACCATTATGTAAATCCGGTGATGTGCATCTCTGTAATGAGAAGCAGTGTGGTCTAATGACATCAACACCCTCCTAAAGGTGTGCTTAATTATTAGGCAACTTCCTTCCCTTTGGGTCAGAATAGAAATTTAGCCGACTCTGTAAAGTCAAAAATTGTGAGACGTCTTGCAAAGGGATGCAGCAGTCTTGACATTTCCAAACTTTCAAAGCATGATCAACGAATAATCAAGTGTTTCATGGTAAATAAACAACAGGATCGCAAGAAGTATGTTGGAAAATAAGAAGGTGCTAATCATTGAAATCATTGATACAATTTGCCACCAGATTTGGAATATTTCATTGCTGTGATGTTACTGGAGTATCAAAAATCACAAAGTGTTAAATACTCAGGGACATTGCCAAGGTAAGGAAAGCTGAAAAACAACCACCTCTGAACAAGAAACATAGGTTAAAACATCAAGACTGGGCCAAGAAATGTCTTAAGACAGATTTTTCTAAGGTTTTCTACAAACAATGTATAAAAAAAGCACAAGATTAAAACCTGATTTTAAATCAGTTTATCTTTACCTGGAGAATGTTCCTGAAAAAAGAACACAGCTCAGTGTTTTGACTTGAAAGCTCGCCAACTTGATTCATAATTTCTTTGATCATGCTGTCGAACATTGTCGCTGCCTGCAAACATTTGCGTAAAAAAACAAAAAGAAAACATAAAAAAACAGATTTTTACACGGTATTTTTACACTTAATTCAATTGATTTAATTGTTAAAATCAGTTTTGAAACTACATCTACAGCACATATACATTTTAATTTACCTTTGGTAAGATCTTGGAAAAGCACTCCTCTTCAAGCTCCGTCAAACCAATATGTGGCAAGAACATCTCTGTTATTATTTTCAGTATGCCTGTGTGGTGGTTTAGTTAAAATTGGAGATGGTTCATAGTATAATGGGAAAAAAGGAAAAAATGCACATGGTAATCATTGTGATATTGAGAGAGAGAGAAAAAAAAGAATAGTACTCACGTAGATGTTCATTCCAACTATCTGACTCAAAATGCAAGGAGTTGAAACAGTCAAGAAAAAGCTCAGTATCAAAAGCTGCAGTCAGTGTACAATTCTATCGTGTCAAAAGTGCCAGAAAACTGAACAATTGGGCTTATAAAATACATACTTATATATTTGAGAACTTAAATCAAACTGGAAATACATGCAATATAAAAAAAAGAATTGACGAGAGAGAGAGAGAGAGAGAGAGAGAGAGAGAGAGAGAATCATTTCCAATCTGAATTCATTTCCTTTTAAAAGCATATACTAGCATTTAATTATCCCCAATTGCAAGATATTAGTATTTTTTTTCTGTCTACCAATGTTATGCATCTAAGTAGTGAAGTATCTGATGCACACAGCACTAATTTAAATGTTTTTATAAAATACCTTAAAACGAATTTAATTCTTTTATTTGATATACACATTTACTTACACGATGCATTTAGAAAATTATTTACATCTTTATATAAATATTGGTAGTTTTTAGGTAGTGACTCTTTGTACCATGGCTGTTATTCCCCACATGTATGTCAGGGCTGCTGGTCAATATAGATAAAAATGAGCACAAAAATAATTTTAAGGGTATTTTTACAAAGTTAATCTATTCTTCTTTTCAGTTCTAGTTTATGCCCTCCTTGGCTTATAAAGAAAGCTGCAATAGTCTGTATACATTTGATTCATATGAAGCGTTACGCAATGTGTTTGGACGAGACCCTGAGTCATCATCAGAGGAAATACAACTGGTCTGAGAATTAAATGAGGCGTGGGAGGATATGGTCAGCTTTGGAAGGACAGACTTGAGCTCCTGGCGACAGGTTTCCTGACTCCACTGCACCACCTCATCCAGCAAAGACGTGTTGGTCTGGGACATGATGAAGGGAAATCCACCGGTGTTGGTCAACGCTTGCACAAGAACAGGGAGTTACTAACGGAGGTTTAGATTAAGCATGTCCTCCGACGAACCTGGAGTGGTTAAAAGCAACTTAACCAGAGCTTCGACTAGCAAGATGCAATATAAACAAACTTTCAATCCAAAGTAAATGTAACACTTAGACAATTAAAAAATTAGCTTACTGTAGGTGGACTCGTCTGGACATAGATTAAGAGATAGTTTCGGTATCTCGGTTTCACCTCGCGTTGAACCTTTGATATAAACTGCAGTTAAATTAAGTTTAATAAAAAAAAGAAAGTCCAAGAAAAAAGTTTTGACAGTTTATTTTGCAAAAACAAGCCGCGCGCTTCTGTTTAAACCGGATATGACGTTTGGAACTGACGCAGCTCAACACACACTGTGCCGATTGGGAGGAATCAGATAAATAAACCAATGAGGAAACTAAACGCGTTTACAGCGATGAAAAGAGCAACACCGCAAAGATAAACACTTATATTTTCCCCAAACTTAAAAACATGTACTTACACTGTGGTCCTTAAGGTAAAGTAGTGTTCATACAGTCTATGCAAAGTGCGTCCTGGCCAAGTTAGATTGACACATTTATTTCTGTAGCCCTTTTTCACAAAAATCATTGCATACACTATTCAATATACAAATACAGGGTTTATTGGTTTTATTTAAGAAAATGTTTTTAAAAAATTAATCCCTAGTTACTTGCAACAAGCCACATTAATAAAAACACATAACACTTGATATGCATGAAATGTGGGCTCTTTACCTTTTTATCAAATTATGAAATAAACAGAGAGAATGCTAGAATATTCAAATTTATTGAGATGTTCATATTCCACCAAAAAGGTGTATATATGTATTATATATATATTTGTTATATGTCATTATTTTTATGTGATTATTTATTCTAATTCATGTTAGATCTTCTTTTTATTTTGTGTTTTATTTGCCAATTTCTTTGTGAAAGTGCATTCATTTTATGTGTATATGTTTTTTTAAAGTCATACCTGTGCTTATTTCTTATTTTTCCCTTTTCAGGTTTTTGACTTTGTCAGTTTCATTATACAGATTATTTCTTATCTTTTCATTTTTCTAAAAAGTTCTAAAAACACAAATTATGTGAAATGCATTTATGTACTAGCAGAAATAACATTTCTTAAATATGATTACTATAAAATAGGCCATTAACCTTTAGTGTTTGAATAGGAGAAAATATGTTAACTCTGTTGAACTCATATTTAAAATAAAACAATTTAATGCTTTATCTTCTGCACAATAAAAGTATGGCAGCAATCCTTAATACTGTTTCATAAAATGTTTTATTGCATGTATGTAAGTAACCTTGATTTTATAAAAGTGGTCATAAAAGTACATAAACCTGTTTTCAAAGCCTTGTAAGTGAATGGCTTTCCTTTTAACTGCCAGAGATGTAAGCAGCAAGCAATACAAAAATTTTGTGTGTACAATTTCCCCAGGAGCACAGCATGTAGTCCTCTTAATAATTACTAAACTTGAAGCATGTAAAGAGAGATATTTAAAAATATAATTTTTGCACAATCTCTTTTATCATCTGAGGTCATGTGTCCTCTGCTCACAATTCAAACTCAGCATGGTCTTCTTTACAATTTAAGTCTGGTTCCTGAGATAACTGTAAAAGATGGCTGTTAATGTCTGGCAAACTATTTTAATATGGTTGTTAGTTTTGATCATATTCCTTCTCAGACTTATTGGAATCCTGTATATCTTCCTAGGGGAGGTTTATTTTTGTATTTATTTATTTTATTTTTTTAAAAGTTTGTTTTGCCATGCAAAGAAACAAGATTGCTAGGCTATTGAAAAAATCATTCATGGTACCGAATGGTTGTTTTATGCTGAATTTATTTACATTTATCGATGCAACTGTAAAGTTTGAACAAACACCATACACTTTTTAAAGGATATTCCCCAGTTCTGATTAACACATCAATGACGTGAATTAGCAGAATGTAAAAAAACAATTTTAAAGTTTATAGACTACCATATTAATCTCCATCTGAATTATCTGGTGTAATGCAAATATCAGGTCATGTGACACCAAAGACAAAGTGCACATCAGTACCAG
>JAUZNJ010066529.1:0-26544 GCA_034780135.1 Jordanella pulchra
ATTTAAAAATCATACATTGTATTTTTCTGGATTTTTGTTTTAGATTCCATCACTCACAGTTGAAGAGTACCTATGATTAAAAATTACAGTCTTCTACATGCTTTGCAAGTGGGAAAACCTGAAAAATCAACGGTGTATCAAATACTTGTTCTCCCCACCTTATATAAATATATGCAAATTTTAACCACGCTTCAAGAGAATGATTTGAAAAAATAAACTCATGAAACAGGCCTGGAAAGAGTAACGGTACCCCCTAGAAAAGCCTGAAAATAATGTGGAAAAAGGGACACGTTAAATCACGTTTAATCTGATGCCTTTTTATACATTTTTTTAAATAATTTTTTAAGCTAACTTTTTTTATATGATACCCAATACCTTTTCCTGGTACCTGAAGTTTTTTTTTTCTAACTCAAGCCTTTTTTTCTGAGACCTAATGAGGTTTCTTTTCAGACATAATACCTTTGTTTTATTAGACCAAATAAGATTTCTTTTTTTTCCTGAGACCTGAGGATGTTGAAAATCCACACTGTAATTGTTGCATTCTCAATCAGACAATGCAGTCGTGTTTTAGAAATGCTGTGGGCTGCACTGTCTTTTTTTCTCACCTTAGGAACTTATTCATTTAGTGGCTTATGAACTTTAAAGTAAGACTCGTCCTGAAACATGCTCATAAACATCTTCTCGTACTTCTTGTGTGCTGATGTAGTTTCTATGATGCGGCTGATTTTCTTGAGCCCCTTGATTAGGTAGCGTGGAGCCCCCTGGTTGCGCAGCTCCCTTAAACTACGAGACAGACCTTTTGCCAGATCCAAGTTGTAGTTTGTGGTTTTCCACAGGTGGAGAATCTGTAGGAGGTACTGCCTGGGCAGGCAGGTAGACACAATGGCTTTCACATCCTGCTCCTGAACTTTAATCCCTGGCAGGCTGTTGGTCACCCTAATGAGGTCATCCATGGTCAGGTTTTTCAAAGCGTTGCAGCGGGACACCTTTCTCTCACAGTGGTTCACACCTGGTGGAACAAGGTGATTCAATAATATGAATAACCAACCATCTGAAACCAAAGTATGTACCTGCTTCTATATTTCATGGCTTTTTAAACAGTCTGTATTTATTTGCAAAAATGCTTAATAGCAAATCATCATTAATACCAAATCATGACAAAATAGATATAACTGAAGAATTGTATGTTTTTATTAAGATAAACAGAGATTCTGAGTTTTTTTTTCTCTAAATCACAGGTTCTTTTTCCAGTGTGGTATGAATATGATTTCACACAGAGGCCCAGTTCTCCTAACTACTCTCCCCAAACTGCAGAGACAAGAACTCATCTTGTACCTAAGGCAGATGTATGTAGAGGTTTAAGATTTAGGAAGGGGTAACAATAAATTATATGTTCCTCTAAACGTATTTTAATGAATTACAGCTTTCATAAATTAAAAGAAATGTAAACAACTAGAGCAACGACTCACAAACATTATGCAAGGTGTCATAACAAGCAACCGCTTTATACCATTTCTAGATTTCTTTACCAGGGGTTGCTTATGATTGTAAATAGCACAGAATGTGTTTCCTATCCATACCTTGTATGATACCGTACAACTTGTCTTTGTTCTGCTCCCTCCACAGCCGCAGCAGGTGCAGGACCTGCTGCTGGTGAGAGCACGCCTTCTTCAGCCTCTCCAGGCTCTTTAGATCTACCTTCTGTCCTGGAAGACTCTCAAGGATCCGCTCCAGAGGCACTGAGGACAGCCGCAGTGATGCAAGGGACTGGAAAACTGCCTCCTCACAAAGAGTCACATCTGGGAGGAATTATATATCAATCTATTAAACAATGCGTGATATGAGGTTACAGGATGTTTAGCTGATAAAACTTTTAAGTAAGGTGCAGATTCATTATAATAAAAGCAGATAATAGGTTAACAGATAATAAGTTAAATATATACTGTATATGGGATTCAATCAAGGCCTTTTTAAGACTGCTGCCAAACTTTTTGTAGAACTGCTCAGTCTGTCCTTTGGTTACTTGGTTTTTTCTTTTAGTAACTGGTATTCAAACACAGAAAAACTATACGATTTTTGTTTTAGAATACATAAAACTTAATGAAATAAAAAACTTTAGCATTTTCAGTGTAAAAAGAGATGCGCAAACTTTTAAAACAACAAATTTAAAAAAGTTCTGTTTGTTTATATTTCTACACCGGATGTCATCACTTAAGAGATCAGAGTGCCAGAACTTGACAGGTTTCCAGTGTTCTGTCGAATCAGCGTACATTTTAGATCAGCATAGGAGTAGCACAAACCAACAGCTATATCAGTAAGTATATGTTTTATGCTTTCAGTCTTGAATTATGAGTTTGTCAGACCTGCATAAATTGTGATTTCAAAATTTTTCTGTCAGACAAGCCTTTTAGAGAACCCCTAAACCATGCAAATAAAGTAAATCTGAAAATAAGCTTAGCTTCAAATAGCAGAAGCTTTTCTAATATCAAACTGTTTGACATCTACATTGTTTAAGTAAAAAGGCAGAAATTAAATCATGCAAAAAAGTTGCTACACGAGCATGAAAGGCATGAAGAAAAAAAAAACATAAACAAAACATGTCAGCAGCATGAGTTATGACACAGGCCATACAAAAAAAAATCCACAAGAAAACTGCGAGCTATAGTGTTTTTAACCTCAAACAGTAATGTCCTAAAATGCAACCATTTGTGAATAGAGAACCTGACCTTATCAATCAGGAAGTCCCAAACCATGCTGATTGGAACATCTCACGTTTCAAGCTTGACATCCTCTTACTTGTTATATCGGTGCTGATATTTCTGTGGATAAAAGGCCTTGTTTAAGGCCTTGTATGTCTAATGTCATAGTGGAGATGGAAGTTTTAGAGATATTCTAGGCTAAAGCAACATTGGGTCCTCTGCTAAATGTCGTGCTCTTCTCATGTAAGTGGCCACATCCTGTGTCGGAGTCTGAAAAAAAAGATGTTTTTCAGATCTTTGTCTTGATGTAATTTTGTTTTTTCTTAACAGAAATTTAAAAAATATATATATTTATTTTGTTCTGCTTATTTCTTTTTTAAAACTGAAAAAGAGAAATGTTGTCTATTTTAATACTAGTTTTTGCTTCTTAAAACAAAAATCAAATAGTTACCAAATATACATGTTAAATTTTTTTTAAAGAGAGATTAAATAACCAAAAGATACACTGACCATGATTCACTTTAGGGCTGAAGGCATCTGAGCCATCACCCTAATCTTTAAATGTCTTATGAGATTCAACTTGGGACTCTGTTAACAGTAAAATGCTTCTTAAAATGCTATGACTTCCAGTCAAAAACCTAAATTGGTGATGATTATAAGGAATTTCGTCCCTAACTATGATTTTGACTCTGAACATAATACCCTTTATCAGACTAAGCACCTTTTCTGGTGAGCAGGCATTTACATGTGCTTTTTAAAACGTTTACTGTAAAATTAACACCTCAGTCTATCATCTGATGAGCTAAGCTAAAACCTATCTGCAGCACAAAATGGCAAGTTTGAGGCTGCAAAGCATTCCTTATAAGGCAAAGTTATATTTGCAACGAGCAGGGTTTTTTTCAAGCTAAATTTGACTATTATAAAACTGTAGCTCTTCCGGTTGCTGAGGACAGTCCCGATTTACATATGACATTCAGAGCTGAAAGCATAAAATTAAAATTTGATCATGCCATAAAGCATTTCTAAATGTGTGGGGTTTTTTTTAACACTTTGCAAAAATTAGGTTTCAAGACAAGTTTTTTTTTTCCATAAAGTTAGAGCATGAAATGGCTTGACAGTAATATGAAGAAGAAATTTGGTGGGTTTCCTTCATGCCATGATAATGAAACCATGCATTCTGACATCCCACATTACTTTATAACTTTGGGAACCCCACTGATCTCAGTTTCACATTTTTGTTGAAACTGCTCAGCAATGCAGGATTAGCTGCAGACAGTTTGTGGCTGTGTGCTTTAAAGGGAGACAGCTAGTGAATAAATGTTTGAGGGAGACATCGTTTTTTTTCTCAGGACTTAGACCTTTGTGACTGCTCTTCAAAATATTCTACAGCCTGTGCAGAAGTGTGCCAGGATCAGAACATGTGTGTGATTTTCTAAAGCTTTAGGAATTCAGCATCATATTTGAGGCTTTGTCTTTCAAATTATATTTTAAGATCTATCATTGCTGCATTCTGACTAACATAGCCCCTAAAAACTCCTCTTGTGTCTCATTTTGGACCAGTTTCCTCTGTTATTGTGTTTAGGATGTAACAGTAAAGCAGGTAATTGATCCATCATGGGGTCATTCTGAATTGAGCGCCATAAACATTCGTTGCAACCCCTGGCGTTTCTTTCTGGATCTGGTTTTCAGACATGCAAGGATTAGTAAAAGAGCATGGCATTTGGAAGAGAACCGGACCAAGGAAATCCCCTGCCTCAGGGAATGAAATTGACCGCAAGTCTGAAATATCTCAGCTCAAAACGATTTGAAGTTGTTGACAGTTGAGGTTTACTCTAAACACTCCAACATATGTGTGTGTAAAGGGGGTATGTGCTGGATATAAACTAACCCCTCAGTGGATTAGTTCTAAAGCTTTTCACATAATTCCAGCCATTATGACCCTCATGTTCTCACCATTATGGCACAGAGAGTGATGCTGAGAGCAGTCCAGAGCTGCTTTGATGTCAGGTGAGCCACACAGGCTGTCTGAAGAGGTTGTGCCCCATCTCAGAGTCTTCATACCGAAATCCGCGCAGTTTCTGTGCGGCCGACACGGCTCGGTGGAGGAACCGCCAGCAGAGAAATAACCATCAGGACAGCGTTCGCACACCGTGTCACTTTCAGGTGTACCTGGAAAACATCCACAAGTAATTTATTCAATTTCACACTGACAGAACTGATTCTTTGCATGTTTTATACAAGGACAGCCTTTACAATAACCTTAAGCCTTATTATTTATTTTAGAGAATTTTACTACATGTGTTTAAACATAATGTAGCTCAACATGTGACATGTAAGGAAAACACTGCACAATTTTAATGGATTAGCCAGTAGATTTGTTCAACCACTTTACTGTGACACACCTAAGTAAGATCCAGGCCGGACAATAAAGCTTGGCTGACTGATTATGTCCAAATGTAAATAAATGTCCTTCCAGTTTCCTCCACCTATTTGTGCCAATTAGACACTCAACCAAGCTTCCTACCAAGCTTCATATGGGTTTTAAGATGTGGAAACAATTTAAGGTCTATTGACAGACAACCAGAGCCACTGAGAAAAGGTTAAGATCGGGACTCTCCAAAGTGTGGCCCTCTGAATGACTTTACACAAATGGAGCAAATTGAGACAGCATATTTATGCAGAATCAATCAAAATCTTCCTGCTATGTACAAAACGAGGTATCTCCCTTTTTATTAGCCATGTGTCTGCTTTACTTTCAATTTGGTAGGAAACGGAACCCTACACTGACCTGCTTTCAGTTGAGCATAGGATAGGAAGGATAGTAAAATTAAAAAACAAAATTCAAACTTAAAGGCGAAAATAACCAACAAAATTAAAACCGGAATGATATGCCCATCTTATAACAGTACATGATTATTAAAATTTTGCCAGTTAAGAAAATCATTAAGTAGTTAAGAGTATCTTATTTGGTATTTACTTTATTAATAAATATTTTTTTTGTGGTCCATGCGTACATGCTTTCTTTTGGCCGAGATGAAAAAAGGTTCGAACTCCACTAGTTTAGCTCCAATTGTGTTCATACTGTATGTTACAATGGCCTGATGGCCAGAACTAAACTTAGTTTACTTACTACCATTACCTTATGACATAAAATACCTTTAAAATACAATGATTCTTCTGATTGTTATGTAAGTCTGAAGAAGTCCCCATGGCTTCTGCACGGAAGGCACTTTAAAGACTGGCATCCTGCAACCATAAACCCATAGTTTCCGCTCCCATGCCCCCTATGTCGAAATTATGGGTGACACCCTACCGCAGGTGTTTTGCATCAAATATCCTGTAGAACACAGTGTTGAACCAAAGGACGCTGAAGATATGCTGCATCAGTTTTAACAATTTACCGCAAACCTTTCAATTTATCTGAAACGTCAGTTTTTTCAGTGTCAACTTCAGCCCGTCGACAATCTGATGTGATTCTAAGAACTAAGCCCACAAGCATATGACTGTCAATCAAAGCCACAGATGTCTAAATAAATGATCTATGTGACTCATGCTTGTCTTCCTCATGACACCCACATAGTTTCTATTGTTTGTACTGTATCTGCTGCTACTACTACTATGACAACATGTGAATGTGATCTTCAGATTTTTGCATAATAAATATCAAATGTTTCTGAAAAATGATAGACCAAGATTTTAAATAAATAATACATTTATTTGCATTTATTGCAAAATGACAAAAATGTTTATGAATAAAATCAACTTTTCTAGATGGTAACTAGGGATTCCTGTCCAGTAAATTTAGAACAAAAACCTTTCAACTTCTATTTTTTATCCCACAGATCACATGACTGCTTGTATGTAAGAGAAAAAGTGGTTTTATTACCTTCCTCTTTTTAGTTTGAAGTCGTAACCAAAGCATTGAAAGTGCGTAGGAAGACACCATGCTTTATCAGATGTAACCTTTTCATCTATTTCCCGCTCACATGCAGCGCCTTTTATCATTACACAAAAACAAGAAACCACCTGCAGGTATGCGTACGGCAAATGCTTCCTCCACCACTGATAACCAAGCACGTACAGTACAGACTTATGAATGAGACGAGCGATTCAAAATATATGCTGACATCAAGAATTTTGTTTCTCAAAGTTTCCTTTGTGTCAAATCATCTATTTGTCAAAATTCTGCTTTACAAATGTTTTTTTTTTAGTTCTAGCGCTAAAGTAGAAAGTTGAAAAAAAATATGGATGATAAATTGTTGTTTACTGTAAGTGAAATTTGAGTGTGTGTGTGTGCATGGTTGTTTGTCCTTGTGTGTCTATGTGTTGCCCTGCGATAGACTGGCGCCCTGTCCTGGGTGTACCCCGCCTTAGTCTTCCGGATAGGCACCGGCCCAACCGCGACCCTGACGGATGAAGCGGGAGAAGATGGATGGATGGATATTTCCATTTTAAACATGATTTCCAAAAATATGGTGGTTTTACCCCAAACATCAAATGATAAAAAATTTCTTTACACTATGAACAACAGAAGGTTTTCGCTCTTTTTAACCTGTTTTCACATTAAGTTGCCTTACAGATAGGACAAATTTAAGTTTAGCTACTTTTGAAAATACAATCTACACATAATGGCTGATAACAGAAGAATGAAAGGTTTTTTTCATAATATTTTTGTTAACTACAAGAAATTCATGAGTAGTCACTCCTTATCATAGCTAGCTTAGGTGCTCCTTCTGGGCTCAATTGCAATTAATGTCTCAGATGGCGATGCAGTTAGAGCAAATACGCATATTAGAGCAAACATCTGCATGTTAGAACAAAAATCTACCATTGAAGTCTTACCAGGAACTACATGTAGACAAATTTGGGGAAGGATATCAAAACAATTGGCAGTAAAGAATATCTCTCAAAACAATGCTTTCACCAATATAAAAAAATGGGGGATAAAAGAAACAGAGGCTTTTTAGATCTACTCATTTGAGTGTTCAGGAGTTAGGAGCTGTGAAAAAGGGTGAAAAAGCAATACAGTGTTTCTTCGGTGGTACTCCAGTGTGTCCTTGTGGAGATCTGAGAACTATCCCAATGGTGAGCCCATTGTCACAGGAATTTTACCAAAACCCACAAGAAACTGATAAACAAAACAAAATAAAACTGTAATATGATTAAATCAAAAATATATTTTTTGTATCTCAAATCTGGGTTTTCTCAAAAAAAAAGAAAAAATATCAAAATATTCCCCATCACATAGCCAAAAACATGTTGATAGAACAATTTTCCATGGCATGAGTTTGGCATCCAACCTGCATCGAGGCTAAGATGACAGCAGGTAAATGTTGAATATCTGCTCAAGAAAACGACTCTTCAACAGATGAATAAAGTCAAGATAACAAAGAAGTGGCTTCAGAAGCAGCCTATGTATGTCTTTTGGTCATTCAAACGTAGCCTGCACTTAAATCTAATAAATTCTTCTTCCCTAGGAAGACCAAAAAGCTGCTGCATCGCGAAGCAACTACACTGGAGAATATCTGCAAAGACGAAGAGAAGAACAAACCAAAAAGCTTGTGATCCAAGCTTGTTTAAACAAGATCAAGGTGAGGAGGTCATTTGTGCCAAAGTTGTACAAGCAAGGCAGTGAGAAATTGGTGTGAATATGAAGGTAGCTCTTACTTTTTAATGAAACAAACATCTATTTTTGATAAATGTACAAATATATCTAAATAAATATTTTAAATGTCACTATGGGTTATGTTGTGTAAAAAGATGAAGCCTTTCTTTTGAAAACTAAATCAAATGGGTAAAATGAAATGCATAAACTTACCTTTTGGCATCAGTTAAATAACTGAATACTTCATTACTAATTGCCGCCTGTTAGTTCAACCATGAGAATAAAAATCTGATTAAATGCCTTATCAAATGCCATTGAAGCCAGAAACAACTGAATCAAAAGACCAATGGAAAATCAACATAGTCATTATCATAATGTGATTTAACTGGCTTTTACCAGCAACTTCTGGTTTAAAACTCTGAACCACAGCTAGGGATCCTCTGCAATAATTGCTTCTGGTTCAGGGGATCCATAGGGGAAATGTACAGACTCCAGATGACTCAGCTTTTAGTCCCCGAATAAAGAAATCTTTCCAACAGCTTATGGCTTGAGCAAAATTTGAGTAACTTTAAAGAGGAAGCAGTTTCACATGTTCACTGGAAATATGATTATTTGAATGAGAGGAAGCAAGTTTCCACTTAAACAATATATCTGGTATCAGGAACGACAGGGACAATGACTCTTAAAAATGTCGTTTATTTACACAGGATTTAAGGTTATAAAAAGGTTTAAGCACAGATTTCCTTAAGGTAGATGAAGTTTAAACCTGATATTAACATTCAATGTATGAATAAAGAACAATCAGACATAATATTTGATATTTTAGGTCAGCAATGTTATTTTTATTTGCTAAATCTAGGAAAAGTGAGTAATACAATCTTTTTTTAATGGCTATTCTTTTGGCTTCAATTTACAGATGCCTGAGGATGCTGCATTAATTTATCAAAACAATTATTAACAACATGTGTACTTGAAGCCATCATGCCTTTTAAAATAGGAATTGGTTCTGTACCTCACTGATGAATGTGATTTTGTTAAAAAATGTTTGGATCAACTATTATAACGGAAAGCTCTGTGTTTTCACCTTTGAGCTTTTTCTCCCTGATTCTTTCCTGTGAAGAGATCATTTTGAGCAAACACTTTACTGGATGTTGGTCGAAATTGACAGTGTCTAAGCAAAACAAGTTGTGCACCGATATAAACTGAAAGGCAGCTCAAAGAGGAAGTAGCCATGGCTGAAAAATTAGACTTGTACTGTATGTTTAGCGCATTCCTCACGACAGTACAAAGACACCATTGTCGAGGTGTTCAATGTTATCACTAGATTTTTTGAAGAGCTTGAAACTGGAATTGGTCTTTGTGTTACAGCATTTTACTGGTTTAAATCCTACTAGGTTAAGAAAAACAAAAAAATCCTCTAAAGAATCCTAACTCTCTCTTTTGACATTATGCAAAAACAAGTTACTTTCTCATTTCCACAACTAAAATAAAATAAATTCAGTATAATGTCCCACAGAAAAACAAATGGTATCTTGTTATTAAGTATTCAGTATTTAAATACCTAGTTTAAGTTGAACATTTTATTAAACTGAACATCTTGGTAAATTCTGGAAGGAGTAAAATATTAGAAGGAACTTAGTGTGAGATGAAATATGATGCAGTGGCTTATTATATAGTTTTCCTGTCAAACTGGAAGTTAAAGTGGTCATTTTCTACAATGAAACTTGAGTGTCTAAAAAGACACATATTTATCCTTTTAATATGCCAAATTTCCTGCTTTTACTTTTCTCACTGAAATAGAAACCCCTAAATTCTCTGAACATCAGCTTCAAAATGAGAGTAAAAAAGCAGAACAAATGAGTAATGATAGCCAGAAATGTCTCCTTAGGATTTCATAGTAAAGCCGTCATCAAGAAGATGTGACCCCAGTGTTAATAGTTCCTCCTGCACAACCTCCTGCATCACAAGCAGCACTGAGGTTAAGAAAAACTTATATTAGATCAAGTTACTGACGTGAAGAATAGTAATTCTATTGGTCTCTTATTTCTTTCGAAGCTAAGCAAACTGTATACTATATATTAGCATTGACATTTGTATTGGCACTATCTGAAACAATTTGTTACACATTGAAATATTTTGTTTAATATAATTTGAACTGATCCCTTATCTGTTCAGTTCAAATTATATTATGCACAAAAAAAATCTTTCTATTTAAAAGAAGATTAGATATATGGAGGCTCGAAGCCATCGGGTGATAGATCTTGTACAGTTTTTATTCTGTATTTTCAATGATATTCACGCAAACAGAAAAGGTCTTCAAGTAAGGAGCACCGTTATTTGCAGCAGTAGAAAATCCATCTGCTCTTGTAAAGTGAACATGTTATTACCCTATCCTCTTGGAATATTTCCTTGCTGCTGCATCTATTATTTTGTGCTATGACATGATAATAAATAGTAAACTCAGTGTGCAGCCCAGTCTATAGGGGATGAACGTTTGTAAATCTGGACCAGAAACAAGGATAGTAAGAATCGCTAAGCAGTAGCAGAGCCAGAAAAATTTTCATTGGGGTGGCCAAGCAGAGACCAATGTGCACTGAGGGATGGCTGAAAACAGATGGGCACCAAAACCACTGTACTAGCAGGAAAAAAAATATATAAATGAAGGCAGACTAGATTTTATAAATCTACACACATATTTATACATGTATGTTAGCTATACTGGTTATTGTTCTGCAAAAAATGCACATTGAATGGGTTGAGTGGTTCTTTACCCCTAATATCACCACAAAGCACAAAACCTAATTCTGAACAGAGCGTCACTTCTGTTTATGTCCTATTTCACTTTAGTAATTTTATGCAAATACGTAGAATATTACTTTTATTTTGCTGTCCGTGTATTGTTAATTTACCAACGACTAAAAAAATCAAGTTAGGTAAAACATTCCACTTAAAAATATATCACTACTGCCACCCTCTGTTTTAGAGATGAACTGCTTGTTCTGGAGGTTGTAAAATATATTTGCCAATACACATGAAAAGCAGGATTATCAGCAGTATTTGGCATGTAAAGTGTGTGAGGTTAGCCCACATGAATGTCTGATGGATAAAGGTAAAAATTATTTTGCTGAAATAATTTCTGTCCCTATCCCTGTGGTCCTGACCTACCAGACTACAGCTATGTATAGGAAATGTAAAAAAAACTATTACTTTCACAATGTCTTGTGCTTTCAAAGACAATTGTGTTTGACAAAAGGGAAAATAATGTATAAGATCAGATGAAATAATACAACATTAAAGGAGATGATTTAGCTCATGCTTAGTTCCCGAGAGCTACTAGAAATGCTTTAGACAGAAATCACAACTAAGGAAGAGTCTTTGAGCAAGTAGTTCTAGTTTCTGTTTAAAGAGACACACATATATATGATAAAAATTTGATGCGGCAACTACGAGAAAGAAGAAAAAGAGTAGAGGCTTCTACGCATACATAAGAGGATGAAAGTATTTTATTATAATCCTTTCATAGTTCACTTCTGTAAAATCAATAAATTAATACATAAATGCACAGCTTTCTTTACTGCAAACACAAAAATGAATTAAATCTAACATGTACAGCCCCGAAAACCTAAACCTTTCTATAAAATATAAGTTGGAAAACCTTTAAATGAGTTCCTTTTTTAATGTGATTTTATGTTTTACACCATCTCAAAGTTGAATAAAACCAGATCATTTTATAATAAAAAGGAAACTTTTTGACCTACCTAAAGCAATTACTCCCTCTCCAGGCTGGCAGACACTGTGTGCAATGCAGAATTCAACCACTAGATGGTATCCCGGTATACATTCACAGAGCTGGTCATGCGTGCTGTTGCACTGCTGCTTTACAAGCTGTCTCTCCTTACATACCTGGACACAACAGACACTAGTCACATATATACAGACATTGCATGGCAACAGACTAATCAAGTAGTTTTAATTTTTAAAAAAAATATGTTTTTTATGTTTATGTCAAAATACTATAGACTAGCATCCAAGAAAGCACATTTTAAAAGAATTTCAAAAAGTGTAAACTATTAGCTGAGTGTTATTTTGCTTCAATGGATATGAAAATAATAAAGCAAATTGCTTTATGAATGGGTTTTAGGGATTTACACATCAGGGAGGTTAGATAAACATCACCAAATTAACAATCTGAAGTTACATAAAAAAATGACCTAGGACAGCAAAATCGCAGTTTAGGTACCAAAATATTAACACAAAAATATCATCTCTGACATTGGAAAGTCAGTTTATACTTCATACATACTGAGGTGCAATATTGGCAAGTATCTCCCCAGTGCCAGTTCTCAGCAAAATGTCTCTCAGGACAGGGCTGGCACTCAGTGGGGATGTCAGCGGTGCAGTGTCGTTTCACGGATGTGCCAGGAGGGCACTGGTCACAAGAGCGGACCTGAGACGTCACAGGATCTCTGTACTGATACTTTAAAGGAACGGCTTGCTGCTGAAAGGCCCATGAAAAGGAAGCCGTGAAGAGCTGCAAGACAAAGGAATTAGGTTTAGCAAGTGATTCAACCAACACAACCAGCCACAAGCACAGCTTTTCCTTGACAGAAAGGTTTAAATATTTTTTATTCCTGACTTTATGTGTTAAAAACTTTAACAGTTCAAATGAAGGTCAGTGTGACAGATTTCACTTTTTTAATGGGACTTGTTTTAAAGTCTGAAAAAAAAAACCTGGCAACAGCCTCATTGCTTGTAAGAACTCCACCGAGACAACTTAATCACCAACCATTGAGGAGCTATATGTGTAGATATCATTGCCTTTTGAGGAAATATAACATCATCTGGCGCAGAGCAGTTTAGATATTGCTAACAAGCTGATGTGTCTCTGCCTCAGCAGGATGTTTAAAGCTTTTGTCAGGCCTCAGCTATACGACATGAATTGGTTAGCATGTCTGACAAGCACCCATGTTGCAGGACCAGGGCACATGCAGACCAGATGTCACCCACTAGGCTCTCTCCGCTCAGCACTGCTCAGCCATTGGCTCTGTGATCTTTCCCATTGGCCTGAGTTCTTCCTTCCTATTTGGACAGCTAGCAACAGATTTTGCAGGCATTGTTTACATCCTCAAAACTGTTTCAGCAAACAACACAAAAACATCCAAAGATGTGAGTCCAATAGTGTGCTCTCTCAGGAATGTGTTTTTTTAGTAGTGTATGTGTTTTTTGCCTGTTCGTTGAGCTTCACCTACAATTACGGTCTTCCTTAGTGCTGGTCTGAGCCATGTGGCCTCCTGTTCTGGCTGCAGCACATAAAGGGAGCTGTGAGAGGTTTGCTGGGCTTTCCCCGGTTCGCCACCAGAGTACAAAACACTCTGTTCTACAGTTTACCAAACTTTAAACTACTGATGTTTTTTTCTCCTGCATGTGTATAGCTTTACTTGTGATTTACCACAAAACACAGCTTAGTATTTGTTGATGTGTCGGAAACTAGATGAGCATCAAAGAACAGGAGAGCTAACCTAAAGGGGAACTTCACCATTGCATCAGATAACGTCTTACCACAGATTTGTTTGTTATTGTCTATAATAAGAAATCTGTGCATCATCATGCCTTGGAGATAAGTGTGAAGGAGACAGCATGCAACAGTCTTACTATGTATATACTAGGAGCACAATCAAAAACATGTATTTTCAGACTTTGTATAAAAGGGCATAACAGATGCAGATGTTTTTCTTACTGTTTGACATCAACTCAGATGAACCCTTTCCAGTTTTAAGTAAGTTAAATATTGAAGGTAAGTTTATGCTTTAGAAAACATGATATATACTCTTAAAGCAAGAAGTCTTACAAAGTAAAACACTCTTACTTAACTGGTTAATTATTGCACTTATGTTAGAATCTTCATTAAAGATGAATAATCTAACAGAACCTGCTTTTGCTTAGTATATAAATCCCAAAACAATATCAAAAGGACTTTTTGGAAATATCCAAGACTGTAAAACTTAATTGTATGGACACTTTTTTGCAGTTTCTATCAGTGCAGGACTCCAGCTAGCCTTGTTATAAAGTCTTTCTGGGGTACATGCACACATTAGACCCCAAAAAACATTCATCTCTGGATCTCCTTTTTTTTTGGATAGAAAGTTGGCTGGACATGCAAACTAACCTATTGGGAGCAAGCAAAACCATGACATCATCAGCTAAGCTTTACCAAGTTTTTCATACGCCGTTTCACTTAAAGCAAGTCATAAATAATTATTGAAATTTTTAAAGAAAAAAGGGTATTTCAGCTAATAAATCTGATAACCCTAACTAGTTCGGAAAGGGGAATGTTTTTCTCCAACTTCATGCCAGTGAACAAAAAACAAGTATTGTTTTATAGTGTAGGTAAATATCAGGTTATACTGCATTTGTTAGTATTGGGAAATGCTAAATTAAGTTTTTAATCAGGCTAATGCTTTCATACTCACCCCAAAGAGATGATACAAGCATTTCTAAATAAAAATCAAAATGATGAAAAATGATGGACCAGATATTATGTTAACTAAGGGCAAAAGAAATCACAATACATGCTAAAATGTAAGCCTGGTGAGGAAAAGTTTTGTGTCTTTCTATACAGAGTATCTTAATATGTGGTTTTAATTGTACGTTGCTTTTGCTCTAAACTGCTTTGAACTTTCCCTCTTACCAATTTATTACAGGTCATGCACTATGCCTGCAATTTAGTGCTGAACACCACTAGTTTTTTAATCTGCTATTGCTTCTCTTTGGGATGCTGTTTTCTAAAGAGGATGGCAAAAATAGATGAACGGTTTTTAAACACCATAATAGAAACTGAAGCTTCAAACAGTCCAGCGAGTGCAGTGGTTTTCCCGGCAAAAACCTATCAAACTTTTAAGGGAAAGCTTTCATCTACAGAAGCTCACTCAGTAGAACCAGAGCTGCATGAGTTTGTTTGTAGTGTGGGTGGCCCCATCAGGGCTCAAGCCCACAATCACAGTGTATACATTTGCTATTAGGGCCGTGAAGCCACATCCTATTAAGTTTAGAAACATCAGGAACTACTGATGATGTGCGCTGATGAAGAGGCAGAGGTTCACATCACATGATGGCTTTACAGATTTAAGCGGTCTTATTACTTGGAGAGCTTTAACAAAAAAAAAAGAAGAAGAAAAGATTAAATGTCTTTGAATGTACTGACAAATAATCTTATATTAGCTCGATGATTCAGTGCAACTCTCAATTTTTTTTTCCCCACTACAATTTTCCTGTGCTTTAATTCTAAACTATGAAAACCCTCCAAGATGTGTTGCAGAATTTGGAAAATTAAAAGGTTACAATGCATGTGATCCACCCCTCAATCTCTTACAGTCAGTGCAGTTCTCTGAGTTTTTATAAAATGCACTTATATTTCGGGGTTTCAAATATTTCCAGCCAGACTGACAAAACTGTTGTATACATACAAAAGTAAAAATTAAAATTAAAAATCACACATTTAATGTAATATAAATATCTTCTTAAGTTTGAATTGCAATTTAAATATGGCTACATCATATATGAAATGTGGTGATTAGTGGTTGTTTGTTTTTTAAGTACAAGCAGTGTTAGTGATCATGTTGTTTTACTATTCAGTTAAAAGAAAAGGAAATAAATTAACTCAAATTAGGCTATAATAGTAAAAACAGCACATCCCAATTATGGATAAGTTGGTATGATGTTATTCCCAACTCAATGTTCTGGCTTTAGAGGTAAAGAGGAAACTAACAGCATGTTTAGTTTGCTGTTCTCTGATTTTCTCTTTATTTTGGCATTATTTAAATATTTCCCCTGTACTTCCCTTTAGTTAGTGTTTAATCTAGTTTGTAAGCTTTAAATTACAGGTATTTAGATTTATATTCACTATGAAAAAGCTGTTACCAAAATGGTACCACTAGAGACGTCTTGAGTGTTACAGTTTCTAACACAGTTCTAGAAACTTTTATTGACCTATAGCTTTGAGACTTAGGCCAGACTTTATAGATACTTTTTAACTCTGACTGTGAAATCTTTCTCTAGACTTCAAACCAAAAAAGTGGTTATATGGTTTAAGAAGATCTGAGCTTTGACATATATAACAGTTTTTACCAGGACCCTTAAAAATGGGTTTGCTGGTCTCTGAGGTCGGATCTTTAACGTATAATGGTCTTAATCACAGGGAAGTTTTAACAATATGTAAATGCCTGTGAGTGTGTCATAGTATGAGTTACCTAATTAAGCTAATTGAAAAGGCTGAGGTTTTTTAACATATCCAGTATATAAGCATTTTATCGAAGAATAATTGAATAATATCTCAATAAATGAGATAAAATAATTACAGATTTACTTTTCATTCTTGAAAACCTTCAGGGACACATGTTTCCTAAAGATGGCTTCTGATTGGCCAGTTAGCCCCAAATAGACTTCTTCCCTGGATGCTGATGTGCTCTACCCAGAGATACAGAGAAGCAAATTAAGACTCTTAAATTCTACTACACAATCAACAAGCGGCTCCACAGATGTGTAAGAATCAAGTCTGCAAATTCAGTAGAAATTATTGTTTGGTTTACCTTCTGTTTCCTTTGTGTTTTGTTTGTGCAACTTTCTGCAGAGTTTTGGTGTCATTCTCCTCCGCACCCCTGATCTCCTCAGAGTTACGCAGCGACTTT
Organism: Jordanella pulchra; assembly: GCA_034780135.1. Taxonomy (NCBI): domain Eukaryota; kingdom Metazoa; phylum Chordata; class Actinopteri; order Cyprinodontiformes; family Cyprinodontidae; genus Jordanella; species Jordanella pulchra. Next base: position 16,989 of record JAUZNJ010066529.1, read on the forward strand.
TGTCAACAATTTATTTCTGCAAAGGTGAATGAATTCTAAATCTAAACTGACAAAAAATTAATAAGTCTTGCTGAATTAAAACCTAGAGTTTTCCACATAGAACAACCTGTCCAGCATAAATAATGAAAAGCTTTTGAAGATTTACAAATTCCCATAAAAAAAGATAGTAAATTAATCTTTTTTTAAATTATGTGTTCTATGTCTTTTCTCTTAATTAAATCATCATAAAAAATATTTTAAAGGAACACTTTGGTTGATATAATTTGTGATTAAAGAAGTCTGAATTCGGATTGCTTTTTTTGATGTTCAGTAAATTGTGTTATGTAAGGTCAAGATTTAACATATAAATTTCTGTTGATAGAATTGCAGTTGAAACAAGTTATGAGGCTAAAAAAGTGTCAGGGTTTCAAGTTGTGATTGAAAAATAACACAGAAAAGAAAGTAAAAGAACTCAATTTAAGGGAATTATAAAACTGAAAAGGAGAACAGGTAATGAAACTAGTATAAGTACAACAGAAGGATCAAACATGGAACAATAAAAACAAAGGAGCTCAAGCACTGAGGAGGTGGGACATGGAAAGCAGGTTAATCTAATCAGAGGAATGAACTAAATGCAGGGATCTACAAAATATAGGAGTTAAGGCACTAATCTGAGAATATAAACAAATAAGAGAATAGAAAAAAAGAAATTAGATGCAAAAATGTCATGGATAATTGAACTATATGAAAACTTTTAAGATAATAGTTAACAAGCTAGGAATGAACCAAAACAAAAAAAAAGAAACCACAACACCCACCGATCATGGAATATTAACATAGATAAATGCAGCTTTTAAAATTCCACATGTTTTTTTCTTTTTTAACCTCTTCATTAGCTGTTTAGAGTCTTATCGGTCTAAAGTCATCTAAATAAATGGTTATGATAACATTTTTATTGTCTGATGCAGTGAATAGTTCCCATCCATATTCAAACAAACCAGATGAGCAGCTTTCAACCATAAAGAGTTAAAATATCAAATATCTCTCAGGAATAGGATACTTCAATGTCATGTTGTGGATAAAGGCCTCTAAAAGGTGCTAAAGGAGACATTTAACTTTTTACTTGTCACTTAGAAGCTGCCATGTGAAAATATCTTTGACAGTCGGTGGAAGCCTAAATGACACATAATCAAACTGTCACCATTCAGAGAAGCCAAAAGGCCCGTCACAGAGCTCATCTAGCTGAAAGGAAAGGTTGGATTTTTAAAGAGGACTTGAAAAAAATCAACTGTGCAACATATAAGTAACCTCTTTGATGTAAAACTGCTTGATGGAGAAACTAAACTCCATAGGCTGTGAAGCAAACATGCTCACATCCAGGCACATGTTTACTGACTGTGAGATGATGTTGAGTGAGCTAAGCCTGAGCTGTCCTCTCTATTTATACATCACCGGGCTGATAGACTATAACTGGAAACTTAAGTATAAATCTGTCTATCAGTTAGATGGCGCCAAAAGACCTAAGAGAGAGGATTTTTCTTTGACCGATGTGATGACAAAGCTGAAAATTACTTCAGGGAATGGATGAGAGATGGGTATGGATAGGAAGTTCAAACAGAATTGCACTATTGAGACGATTAAACAAGCTTTCATAATGAGGTCATGATTGGTGGTTACATCAGCAAACAGTAAAATAGTGGAGGTCTAGTTGTTTTTCATTTGTGGGGAATTTAGAACAAATTGACATTGAACATTGGTATCTCTGGTGCAAATCTTTGTCAGTGAAGCATCTGTCAACATGCACATTTAAAGGGTGACATTACATTTTCAGCATTACTGACATGAGACACAGGACCAGGCTTCATGTTTAGCCTCCCTTGGGGTTAGCTTTAAAGTCATGGCACGAGTAGAAGACCAATGGCACAAAGGGAGCAAACCGCACCACACTAGCTCAGGAACCAAGCACATGGATTCAGTTAACTGTAGAGTGCAGGTGGTCTGAGGGGGGATTCCAGCTAACTGATGTGTGCGTGCATGTATGTTTGCGTTAGTTCACATGAATATCAAATCAGTCATTTTTTAAAACCGCATAGATCTGGAGTGACTCTGGGACACGGTGCCAGGCCACATCTCTTTATACTCAATCCATCGCCCCCCCATGCAGGGGGTCTTGTCCTTTGCTGCTAGTAGTCTTAGATCTTACCTATTTTATGGAGTGTTTTTAGGCATGTGGCCTAAGTTTAAATTTGCTAAAATATCTGAATTACAAAGCCAATAATTGAAATATAAATTCTCAAATTTGCAAAAGACGGTTAAGAAAGTTTAGAAGTCGTCTATTTTCAGTTTCTAATAAAATAATAATCTGCTTTAATAGTATTGACGAGGCAATGCAATGTAATACTTATGCTGAATTTCATTTTGTAAAATCTCCATCTAATATTTCATAAGCAGATTTTTAAATCAGAATAATACAAGAAGAAAATATCAAGGATACATTGCATTAACATCGAGAGGAAAACATTTTCATTTAGTCAAAGAGAAATAAAAATCCAGTGCCGTAAAGAAATATTAAGATAGTATGCACCAGGATAAAATTATGATAAGCAAGTAAGAACTGTTTTTTTATTGTTGGATGTGTATTACAAAACTATATAATTTTATAGTATGATCAGATAGAACAGTCAGATGTATTAAATCTTGGACAGTAAAATTCAGGAACAGTGTTTAGATGGTGATCAGATGTTGTATTTACTTGGTTAAAATATACATTAGAGTTTACGTAAAATTTAAGTCATTGTAAATCAGAAAAGCCCAATTATTTATCTAAGTAACAAAATGAATTAATTTGAAATATTGTTAGAATCTATAACATTTAAAGCACACAGATCATAAATCATCAGCCACATTGTAAACACTGCTTAAATGTCAATACATTTAAATATATTTTAGTTGATAAAGTTAGATCATTTCTCATCTGAAATCAAATCAAAACCTATGAATATAAAATATTTGCAGTCTGCTTCATTCATGCAACCCAACAGTCTGCTTAAGCTAAGCAAATGAAGAACAAGAAGGCACTTATCAGTGGCAGCAGAAAACAAATCTAACGGCAGTTCTTTTAGAAATGGTAGACTTAAATAAGCCACAAGAAACAGGACTTTAAAATGTAAAGACTATGAAGGAAGAAGATGTAAATAAATTATTATTTGAAAAAAACTACAATTGTAGGTTAAAAGAAGCAATTTTAATTGTCCATTATTCAAATGCAAGAGCAATACTGTTGCATCTTTGCAAAGGTTTCTACAGGTCATATTCTAAATCAGAGACATATGAAAAGCAAATAAACTGTTCCTGCAATTTTAACAATCAGTAGAATCTGCCAAATGTCAAAATACAGCAAACTCTTCTTGTTTATCAAAGAAGTGGATTACTGCAAAAATTTGCATCCCCATTTTAATATGATCCATGGAGTATTATGATTAAAACAAAGACGAGAGCACGTGTGTAACTCTCAACTATTGCAGCAACTGTTTTTTTGTTTTGTCTACACTTCAAGTCTCCTACTCAGTGCTCACACACTTTCCTTATATTCTGTGTATTCATTTGTTGACTTTTAAAGCAATTGGCCTCCCCAAAGTTTTATGTAGGGGTGTCAAATAAAAGAACTCTGCGATTAATGCCACACTTCTCGTATATTTCTTTTAAACTTTGTCAATCTCTTATCTTTGCCTTTAAAAATGAACACAATTCATTGTGTTGGTCTATCACAAACAATACAATAATTACACAATAGGTGCGTTGAAGGGGTGTGAATACTTATACAAGGTATGGTAAATACTTTGGATCAGTTAGTTTGTCACATTTGTGCAACACTCACAAACCCTCACAAACACACACATGCAGGTACAGACTTCTGCTCTCAGAGCTACTGTTGATGGAAAAGGGGAAGTAAGGTGTGAGGAAGCAGCTTAATGAGGTGATAGTTGCATTTTGAATCCAAAACAAGTTGTTTGGTTTTTCATACTATTATAACACACGGCCATTACATACACAATTTCTGTTTCTTTTTTTCCTTGCTCTTCCACTTAATATAATGTTTTTTTAATAAAGAAAACACAGAGTGGGTCAGTATGGGTGTTTAGTTAATCTCTGCACATGTTCCTTGCACTGTGTGCAAAGCTGCCACCAAGTTTAGGGAAGTTGGTGCAGCTTCAGCCAACGGCCACAGAGACTTAAGAGGGGTCACAGAGATAAGGACACGCAGAATAAAGATAGTACATGGCACAAGCAGGAGGATAAGGGTTACTTCTGCATATGGATTTAAGCAGTAGGTAGGGTGTGGAAACAAAAACAAAACTCCTGCTTACAGTCATCTGGCTCCCTACCTGCTTAGACTGTATTAAACTTCTCATACATAAACAGATTTTCTCATCCAAATAAATAGACCTGCATTAGGTTTTCCACTAAATTCATCCAGGAAAAAAAAACGCCTATTTTTTAGAGCAGAAAAATACTAAAGCACACAGGTGGGAGATTTAACAAGAGAAAACCCAAAGCATTACGTGTAACCAAAAAGAAGGAGAGCAAAACATTTAGAGCTCTGGGATCTAATCTGAAAACATAACAGTCTATTATGTGAGCACACAAAGTAGCTGTGCCATCACTGTTCATTTGCATGTAAAGCCCCTAGTCCTTGAACACATCACACAGAGTCTCGGACTAGCCAGGGTTGGTCCAAAACATGGGCTCTCTCTACAGCTGTGTTTGAGCCCCCACCCCCTCCACACACACGCACGCACGCACACCTACACACACACACACAGACACGGACAGATAGTGAAGCGAGAGTTCTGGTTTACAGAGCGTGATCTGTTTTCTGACAAGATAAATATCTCATTCATTACCATATGCAAAACCTGAGAGCTGTGCTGCAACACCGCATGCAAAGCAGAGGATGATCGCTTTGATCCCATAGGCGAACAACAACCTAACAGTGTGTGATGTCAAATATTGTCTACCACGGGGAGGGGGGGGATTTAACCTGGGGTCAGCAAAATACTATCCATTGTGAAGGTATATATTAACCAAGGTAAAAAAAATATATGGCTGATTTATATGTCTTGTTTGAAGATAAGTTTGAACATTTCTATAAATGAAAACCGAAATGTTAGGCAGCCTACATATACTGTAGCTATATTTGATATGAAATAAAAACATAAAACCCATACATGATGTTATCCAACAGGTGCCATAGTCCTCTTGAAGAGGCGCCAATCCCTTTACGAACTCCTTTTTTATTAAAGGATGCATAATACTTTACGTAGATGATGACACTCATAAAAATATTTGTAAACATTAACTGCAAATCTCGCGGATAGCTGATTAAAAGAGGAAGATTTTATAAGTATGGCGAACATCATGATCTGGACCCCGCAACGCTACCTGCGGAGACGCGCGCTTCCTAACGCAACATATAAGTAGGGTATTGCGTTTTTCTTTACACATTTATGTATTGAATATATAATACTTTAATGTAAATGTGCTCAGGAGAAAATGGAAAGAAAGAAAAACGGACCATTGTTCATTCAAAAGAGAAAAAAAAACAAATTAATTACTCTTTTACAACATCTGTACTCCAGCTGTTCAGACAAAGAAAAAATAGCGCAAAATGCGAAATCAAGTTACTTACCACTATCAGTTTCATGGCAGGGTTGGATTTCATTATCCGTGTGCTCATCTTCTCTGCGTGACAGCGAATTGCAATGCGATGGGGTCTCCATAACAGTTCAGCGCTTATATTGCTCAGAAAGAGGGAGGGGAAGGTTTATGCCCACCCAGCGCTGCGATGGGAAAAATCAGAGACAGTGTAGCATCCAGTATAAAGTAAAACAAAAAAGAAAAGAAAAAGAAAGAAAACAGCCCCCACCTCCCAGGAAAATCAAAACAAATAAGAAAAAAGATCTACTGTAACTGAATTCCAAATCATTTCAACCAAAAAAGGACCAACAATGTATGCGATCCTAGTTTGAAATCCTATAAAATTGTTTTAGATGCACTCTAAAACTTTTACTATTCCTTGTTTTTATGTACTGAATTTTAAACACAAGTGGATTGGACTGTGTGTTAAAACAGAACAATACGGTTTCCAACCCAAAAGAGAGACTTGTTTAACCTAAATTTGGGTTGACAAGACAACCCAGAACAGACTATAGTAAAAACATTTTAATGATACTTAATTCAAAATAAAGATGTTTGATCTTTAGTTTTACTTGTGAAGAATTTGATTAAGAATAAAGATGATATCTCATGATATCTAATAAGAATATTATAAGAACTTGAATTTGGATAGCAAAGTTAATTCTTAGCATATCGGTGTTTAAAAATTTCCATCAATGCTGACTTTATAAGTAATCAGCCTACTTACTAGTCCAACGCAAAACTAAGTAATGTTAACATTATAATACAGACCTTTCAAGTGGTTCTGAGGTCTGATTAAGGTGTTGATTAAGTTCAAAGTGCCTGTCTGTAAAGTTTTTTCTGTAAACCAACACCCTGAGTCATAATTTGTTGGACCTTGTTTAGTTTACACCATCAAATTTCTGTGTTAACAGCAATAAAAGTTAAGGTCTTCTTATTTTTAAACGTTACATATGTCCCAATATTTTTAAGAAAATAGGGAACTGCAAACTTATATGGATATTGCCATTGCTGTGTTTCCTGTTCTATTTAATGCAGTTTTTGACAGATTACTTCACAAAATTGTATCTAAATACCTGATTAATACAATGACATTAGAATCCTGTAATTATGTGTTATAATACTTATAGCGTGAACCTAAGACTGGTGTCAGCATTTGGTGGTTAAGAGAGGCTTTCAATTAGTAACCATTTTGTTATGTGGATATTAGGGATTATGCTAACTCATGATTTTTTATGTTAATCGTTTGGCAACAAGCATGTTGTGAATTGTTTAAATAGTAAATATACATATTCTTTTAAGATGTCTCTGAATCCTTTACAGAATGTGAGACTGCTGCAATGTTCTTCATGAAGGACTCAAACAGCTTTTTCCATCTTACCACCCACTCTTGCTTCAAGTGTCAGGAGCTCCATCAAACTACATTTATGAGGTGAAAGTCAATTTAATAAAATAAATAAATACTTTCTTAAAATTGAATGTTGTAACATGCAGGGTATACTTTTTTTTCTATTAGTTGTTGTAGATGTTATTAGCTGTCTAAATGAAGGATCTAATTGTTCAGCAATCTTCTAAAGAGGATGCTCCATGGTTCTTCAATTTATGAAGAATTCTTCAAAAATGCTGCATATCAGTGTTCTAATCCTATTCGCCAGATGTCAAGCATTTAAGTGTGATTTTAGCCATATTAACTTACTAAAAAAGGGTTTTACACATTACTGAAGAAATACAGTTGTATTACATTTCACGGATTATTGGAAAAACATTGCTGATTTGAGCATTATAATTCATTAATGATTTTATTTTATTGTTTTCCATCTTTTATATCAAACTTTTCACTTCACTGTTATTTGGAAATTATTGATTTAAAAGCAAAAAGTCGATGCCACTAAATCTGAAATTAGTCTGCATTTTAAGATCTGAATTAGAATCATCTTATAGAATAAAGAATCAGAATTAAAAACTTTAAGTAAATATTCAATATAGACAAACATATGTAGTATTACTGACTTGACCAGTTGAAAATAAGGCATGTATAAATAATCCATTCATCTATCCATTTTCTCCCGCTTCTTCCTACTGGGTCTCAGTGGGCCAGTTCCTATCTCTGGTATTCAATATATAAGCAAGGTACACCCAGGACAGGTCACCAGTCTGCCGCAGAGCTATAAATAAGCCATGTTTTATATTTTATGATACATTAAAACACCTAGGATGATGTTAGATTGCAAGACTGTGCTCTAAGACATACAGTAAAACTTGGAAAACTAGAAAGTTGGCACTGATGTCACTAGGTGTAAATACACTGAGTGAAAAAACAGGAATCCTACATAATCAAAGTCGAAAAGAAACTGGCATTTTCTCTGGGAATCAAAAACGTTAATGCACTAAATCCATTAAAAGAAGAAATTTAGAACGCAACACGCAAAATAAACTGGAAAAGGAAAATTAAAGCCAATTCACCTGATAAAAATATGTAAAAACAAGTTGAAATCCAGAGAAGGGATATAGTCCCTTTTATATAAATAACAAAATAAAACCAACATCTAGAGCCTAAAATAAACCTCTATTATGATCTTAGCATGAGAGCCCAATATGTACTGCACTTGGTATCTGCTTAAAAGTTTCTATGAAGCCAAACAGATGCAGTCAGTTGCCGTTTAGCTACTCAGGTGGTTTTGTCTTGGTCTATAACACCCATTGATGGGTTATATTCTGTATTCTGTTATTCACTGGACTTGCTTCCCTTCATATCATGTATATACTGATGAAAATAAAACATCAGTCTTCTTAAAATATTATAATTTTAGATCTGTGTACAAATATCTAAATTGCCTGTTTTTTGTTTTTGTCAACTGACAGATGATGGAGATTATTGCGATGATATATACTCTTATATTTATGGCATGTGCTAAGAAAAGAAAGCCTTTTAGTAATTAAAAGATAAACTTACACATGCCAAAGGACATTGGTTTAGACAATCAAAGGACCAGAGAGGGAAACCTATAATTGGATGAGACCACAGACATTGTTAGGTAACGTTTTGTGTTTGACAGTGATTAAAACTTTCCCTTCTTTTTTTTCTAAGTTTTAATGAAAGTTCTAAATATAAATTTTTATATTATGTAGAGTGTGTTTAGTAAAAAAACAAATCCACTAAATTATGTCAAAATGCATGACAGTCAAACCCACACACTGATTTCAACACTGCCCCACTAAAACTGGACATTTGACGTGAGAAGACCCACAACAAATCTGGTTTTCCAGTTTGTCTTTTTGTAGAAGTCCAGTTCAGGGGATGACCAAATGTCACACAGATGACATAGAAGTAAAAGGTCTTAACGTCATATACAGAAATACACACTTGCCCACGCATAGGCCGCTGAGGCGTGTAATGGAAATGTTAGAGACGAGTTCAAAACTCACCGCAGCACGACCGAATACACACATACAGACACTGGCACAATCATGACTACAAAAGACTGAAACAAATACACAGGCTGCGGAGATCTTTTAGCACTGAGGTCAGGAGAGACCACAACAAGAGTATCACAAACTCTCAGGGTTTAACCTCTCAAACAGACTCTTACACACGTATACTTCAAGTCTCTCTGACATTTTGGAAGAAGTTCCTTAAATGTGGAAGTGAGGTTCTCCTGGGTGTGAACACAACCAATTTGCTGACTTGTCTAACAGCGTAAACTGTGTGCTTGGTATTACTTGCCAACTTGTCAGCAATAAGAAAAAGCAATTAGATGTAAGCCAATGTAAAATAAAGTTTATAGATGATTTACATGCCTCGTTGAATAGAATAGAATAGAATTCAACTTTATTGTCATTGCACTGTCGCAAGTACAAGCAACGAAATGTAGTTTGCATC
>JAUZNJ010066540.1:0-12968 GCA_034780135.1 Jordanella pulchra
GATATAATGGACATAAAGACAACAAAAATGCACATAATTTCAAGCTATAAGCACTTACAGTACAGGTGATACGATACAATATTAAAAACCTTTGGACACTTGTTACATTGACAAGTTGAGGAGCCATGTGCTACCCTGTCAAATCAGCTGATTTCTAGTATACAAGCACTAGTTTATGAGAAAATGCAACCTAATAAGTTGTTTGTAAAAATAAAAAAGAAGAAGTTCTTTTAAACTTTTTTACATGAACTTGATTTCAAGTTTCGTCATCGCAACTTACATAATTGAAAACCTGATAATCTGCTATGGCTCCACGCCCATAACAAATAGTGTCCATCATCAGGTCATACAGAGTCATACAGTCTAAATGCATAATAGTTTTTTCTATAAGAACAATAAAAAAAGGACAAGCTAATATGAAATGCAATTCTTATGTGTTTTACACACTCACGACTAAATTCAGAGTTACATTATTTTAAAATAATGAACACAAGGGTAAAAAAAAGTATTTAAAATCTCACATCAGCTGACTTTACTGTAAATACAGGTGCCCGAAAAATAGAACTTAGAGTTTTAGGTTTTGCCATAGTACCGTTCCTAAAACAATTTCCTGAAATTCTTTTACAACTTTGGTTTCCCAAAACACATGGGTGACCCTAATCAGGCCGCCCTGCAAAACTTTCTAGAAGCACTTATTGGCGTAAGAAAATGTAACATTTCTGTGTAAAGAAGGCGGAGACACCTTTGAGACAAATGGACTCAAAGGTGAACAACAACCGTCTCAAGAGGGGACAGGTTCCATTGTGGGACGGCATCCATCTTTTGGTAAGCACAGCTGAACCATTAACCTCATTAGTATAACGGTCACACATGAGTGCAATTCAGCCTTCATACTTCATGATGGCAAATTGATGCTGGTAACGCCTTAATGTGGATTTGATACATATAAACAAGAGCAATAAAATACATTTCACAGAGCTGATATATATTATTCTTAACACAAAAATATCCTGGCTGCTCTCAGACATTTGGTTACTACCACATAACCATACAGTGGTTCTACATACATTGTTTTTCTATGTCTTTGCAAACTGAAGAGACGATTAACCTTTCTTCAGCATTTAGAGTCAGACCTACAAAGACAGTATGTCCAGAGCACAGTGTGCAAGCTCTCTGCCATGACGAGGTACTCTGTAGCTCAGACTGTGTCCCAGTGTCCTGCAGGCACCCTGTTAAAAATGTCACTGCAGGGAACGAAATGGCCGCCCCAGGGCATCACGGCCCCCTTTTTTCCACGGAGATAGAGCACAAATTGCTTCCTGGCAGTCACGATGGCTCTCCAAATGTTAGATTTCAGTATCATTTCCTCGGCGCAGTGGCCTCAGAGAAAATAAATAAAGAATATGTTTGTAAATATAAATACATTCAGAGGCGGCAAAACGTGTCCGATAGGGCAGTAAATGATAACGCAGTGGGGGAGCTGTGTGAAATGTGTGTTTTATCCTTTTGGAAGGCAATGACCTCTATCCCTCCTGACATTTTCTCACCGCCCATCCCCAGTCGACTGCGGTAGGGTTAGCGTGTAGGTTTGTGTGTGTGTCTAACAGCTTTACAAGAAGCAAACACAACATGCCCTGAAGAAGTAGCCTTTTCAGCCTGAGCCATAAAAGCACCAGCTTCAGCAGGCTTTGGAATCATTCACGACAAAACATCAGCAATTCGGCATTAGGGGTGTTTGATAAATCACTTTTATGAGAAATGCTTGGAAAACAAACCGTGGATAAACTGCAGTGGGCAACAGCGGATGAATTGAAGGAGAAAAATGTCTCTACCACATTTGGATAGACATGTTCATTAGTCTTGTTTACTAACATATGCCACAGGAATGAAACAGAGCCGCTCCTCTGTTGAAAAAGCTTTACTTAAAGACGTTAGAATACTCAAATTTAGAGCACACAAACAAGACAAAACAATAAAAACAAGCAATGAATGTGAGGAGATAACAGGAGAGAGCATGGAGGAAGGATAGGTAGGGAAAAGTTGTTAAACCATTCCTCCTGTTTGGCCTTTTGCCAAGGCTCCAGTTTGGGTTGGATCCCTGAAGCATTAGCATCACACATTCAAGCTGTTCCAACAGCCTGAGCGCTAACGGGCTAATGGGCTAATAGCTAATGGAGAGACTGCATCACAGGCATCGGCTGTATCTCACCAAACCTCCACGACAACAGGCACATTACAACATCATGGCTACAAAAACTGTAGCATTGTTAATGAACCTCAGAAAAGACCACCGTTAGCCGTGTAAAACCTCGCTGCAAGCATCTGCCTGACCATTTCAGCAATGCTACAAAAGTCGATCAAACAGCACTGATTTTTTGGGGGGGGAATTGTAAACACCTTTGTCACGTGTGTCATTTGTTCTCACTTCAGAGGATATTAACAACTTGTAAACCCTTAAAACTAAACATTTACACAAATTAGGCCAAAAAAACAATAGGCGTTAGCTTCACGCAGTTGTGTCGTGACTTTTTAAAAAATGTTTCCCTTAATATTTTTTAACAGTGGTAAGCTAACATGTTGAATTAAATAATCTATGTAAGCAATGAAATCTGTGTAAGCAACAAATTTAAAGAATATCTTCATTTATTGTGTCTGCATAAACATTTCATCTATGCAAAAAAAAACAAAAAACAGAGGGGGTTAGTTAACTTTATCTTGGTAACTTCATCCTTATATTTTCAATCTAAATATGATTTAGATGTTTTTTTATAAAAAAAAAATCACATAATAACATTTATGTTTGAAAAAGCTTGCCTTTAACTGCTTAAAAATATAAAACGTACGTTGATCCCTACAAATTATGCCTGAAAGTTCAGTTACAGCAACAGTGATATTAACTTAACTTCTCCTTTGTTCTAATATTGAATCTTTTATCAAAAATTAAGTAAAAAGATAACTTAAAAATATCTTTGAATTCAACACTGATTAGCTGTTTTCTATGCTTGGAAGTACATGGAGTACAGTACATTTGTGTTTCTTACAACATTTCAAGTGGTGGATGGGAATGCGGTCCGGAAGTGAAAGACCAGAATGTTAAGTACAAATTATTTTTTGGTTTTTACATTATTTCTTATTCCTGACACCTAAAATCCTAATCTACAGGTTTTTAAATCCTTTCCAGAAATCAATGTTTATAGCAGTTCAGACATAAGGATTTTCCTCCCACCTTTAATTTTATCTTACAAGTTAGAAAAGCACATCTTAGCAGCTTCTAGTGGTCACTTAAATTTTTAATTCACCAGCCACATTCTTCTTTATTCACATGGGAAGTAGTCCTCTAATCACTAATATTACCTATCTGTAACAACATGTAGCTGAACTATAAACCGGTTACTTAAAGATATACAGATTTTGAACCAAGACTAAATAACCGTGCAACCAGCGAGGCCAACAAGGTTTTGCCAATGCAACATTTTACTTACGCTAGAAATTCATCAAATTACAATGAGAATTGCACCATTACTCTACTATTAAGAGCTATTATGGAGTCCTTTCTAATAATTTTGTTACAAGCAAAACTCACTGTAAGACTCATCAAAGTTATCTATGTGCTATATAATACTGTAGGTTGAGCATCTGGGTGACCATTTTACTTAAAAGGCTAATTAAAATAGAACGGATAAGTCATCAGTTTGATGTTAATTAGCTTTTCTATTCTAACTGGGTATAGAGGCAAGGCAAAGCAAGTTTATTTATTTATTAAGCATACTTCAGTAGCAAGACAATTCAAAGTGCTGTGTACAATGCGACACATGGGGAATTACATTGCAATATAAATACAAAGATAAGAATTAAAAGATTGATAATAACATGGAAGAAAGTTGGACTGCAAACTTAACTAATAATTTAATTAGCACAGCCAAAGGCCACGCTAAGTAAAAAGTTTTTCATCTAGATTTAAAGCAGCTTAGAACTTAAGCACTTTTTCTCAGAGTTTATCTGAGATTAGAGCATAACAGCCAAAAGCTGCTTCTCCATGTTTGTTTCTGATTCTGACTATGCGTAGTAGATTTGAGCCAGAAGACCTGAGAGGTCTGGGCAGTTGATATTAATGATATAATGCCAGGGTAGAGATTTTAGAACTCGGGGGATGTGCTCCATTTTAGTGGTATTGGTGAGGACGTGGGCAGCAGCATTCTGGATCAGCTGCAGCTGTCTGGGAAACTTTTTAGGCAGACCTGTGAAGACACGGTTGACATAAACAGCTCTAGTATGGATGAACGCATTAATCAGTGGTTCAAGGTCCTGTACTTAAAGCATTCAATTGTCCAACACAAGAATTGCTTTAATTTAGAAATCTGTTTGAGTTTTAGTGTGCCTATGTGTGTATTTTTGAATACATTCATAACATGTGACTTAGCAGCTGCTGTATGCAAAAAAAGATAGATTTCAGTTTGGAAATCTCTAATGATTTTGTATGTGGTGGTTTACAGACACCTGCATAGAGAAAAAAAAAACATTAACATGTGCATGAAAGTTAAATATAGGATTCTCGAATGTTATGTTCCATTTTTACTTTCTGTTGATGGTTTTTAATAACTTTTTAAATACTATGCATGAGAGTGATAAAGCTTTTCATATTAATAACAAGTTATTTTTACAGTTTCATGCTTGCATATTCTGTGCTGTTGTAGTAATGCACAAAATTACCAAAACCTGATTCCACCTCATAAATTCCTCTTCTAGGGGAGTGTAGTGGTAAGAAAGTGTTTCAGTTTTTAAACTTCTTTCTCTCTCTGTTATTCAGAGGTATCATTTGGTTTTTTCTGCAGGAACTGGGTGAACTGGTTTGGTTGTCATAGGTGTAAACTACTGCTATCTAGTGGTGTGAGAATCCATTGCACTGCAGGCCACGGTAGTTTCTCTGACCAGACAAAAAACATTTCACCTGGAAACGAAACAATATTCACAGTATTATCATTTTCTTACACTAGTCTCAAACTGAAATTCAGATTTTTGCGTTAATAAAGGAATCCAACTAACTTTTCTCTGGTTTTATTGTTTTATTTATATTGTGGAGGATTACTGTGCTTTTAACTTCTGCAAGGAAATTGTTATTTACTTTAGAGTCTCTGTGATTCCCTTAATTTCTGATAATCCCCTAAACCAATGTGTTTGTTGATGTTCTACAAGCTGGACCATCTGATCTAACAGCAATAGAGCAAGGAGCAGCTGAACAAAGCAGATAAATGAACATTTTTAGTTATAATCATCTAAAAAATAGTTTTTTAGATGTGTTTGATAGAGGTTACTCAGAATTGGTTTGCTAATGGGTAAAATAAGCTGTATGAAGAGCTACATGAGGTAGAGTGATGAACTTAACCTCTGATGGGTAATGCAGGATGATAAGAGACAGTTAGCTCTGGTTATTTTAAAAATATCCAACTTATTTCAGTGTTATAGCTGCTTCTTTTTTGCATTTTGGTGTTAAATTTAGCAGACCCAAAAATGAAACTAACTCTGAAGGTTCAACCGTGGCCCCAGGTCATGATGGAAGGAGTTAGTTTTCTCTAGCTTCACCAAGTACATATAGGTAAAACGCTCAACGGTAAATTCACTTTTCAGTCTGTAAGACAGCATTGCATAAGATTGTAGAAACATATCAAAAATGAAATTAAATCTATTTTAGAGACAAAACAACATTTCTAAACTTACTCTAAAATGGAGAAGAAGAAGCAGAACATGTGGTTAATGTAGGGCAGATATGAATTGATCTGCAAAGGTGCATAAATTGCTTCAAGAAGTTGTTAGTTGCTCATAAAGTTAATTGATAAATAAAAACCCTGAAGGAAATGGAAGTGTGGCAAAATGAGGTAAAATGACGACGAAGATTATAGTGAGGAACATGAAAAGAAAGTTTTTTTCTTAAAGGAGCATCTTGGAATTCGTCTCATTTTATGGTAAAAAATGATTGGATTTTAAAGGACTTTACATCTTATCTATGGAAGCAGTAATTCAAGATATTACTGCAGATCTAATTTAAATTTTTGCATAAAAACATATGTTGTTATACAGGACATTTCTTCACAAAAATTCAAACAATTACTGTTCCACATCTTTTCTAGTAACGTGCTGTCAGAATAAATGCCTTTTGAGGAATTTACAAAACTGACATATTTTTCTGTAATAATTCTTACTGAGGAGTTTGAAATATCACTCTTAAACCTCAGCTTCCTTTTTTTGGAGTCATCGAAAGTTGACGGGTCTCTTTTATTTATCCTAGAAAAAACTGATACATTTTTACCTTTAAAACCCAAATTCAGGCCCAAAAACCTTGTCATTCAGACATCAGTAGACATATTTTAGAGACTCTTCTGCTGTGTCCAATCAACTAAATAATTGTACTAGGAAATCACAAATATTTCAGATTAATTCAACATTATTTTAAATTGTTTAAGGAGATGAAATAAGGAACAATATGTCTAAGGGTCATCCATGCTATCCCTCTTTACCTTCGACTTTCTACAATGAATCATCACATTATTCCAAGCTGGATAGATAAACTTTAACCACCTCCGCCATCACATCCTGCAGCCACCAGATCCCCACTCACTGTGACACCCCCACTGCACCCTCCCCCCTGTCCTGTCCCTTCCCTTCCCTCTCTAGTCTCCAGCTGAAGTGTGGCGGGGATGAATGATGAGGCAGTGTTTGGGTTAACGACAGAGACGGGGTGTTAAACCTGAAGTGTTTAATTAACCCCACAATGGGCCCGCCTGTCAGCCCGCACCCATTCCCTCTTGATTGAGACTTCACTCTCAGCACACATATGCATACACACACACAGACACACACACACACACAGGCAAGTGTGCACAAATCCACAAGGTGCACATTCCCTCAGAGACACACATCATAGTAGTTGCACACAAAGTAAAGGAGCACACACCAGCCTGGGCTGGGGGGGGGGGAGTAAAGTGATAATACTCCGCCACAAACGCAAGATTGCTTTTTTTCCCCCCTCCCTCTCTTTCTCTAAAGTCCATTTTCTGGGTCACTGCATTGCATTCATTACTGTCTTTGAAGACATTTAGCTGAGAAGGAATAATGCTTCTCTTTCACTGCGCTGAGAGAGAGCGGAGAGTTGTGAGCAGCAGAGTCAGGGCCAGGGGCCTGGGAGGGAGGAGGGCGGCGCCGCCGTAATATGGGACATCTTTATCTGGTTTTAATTTCACTCATAAATATTGAATGCTTTATTTGCTCATCTGCAGCTGCCTCCGCCATGTCAGGGTTTTGTGTCTCTTCTCTTTTTTTATTTTCTTATCCAATCCCCCCCCCACCTTCCCTTCAACCCCACTCTGCTAGCACACGCCATGTTTCTTATGCTCTAGCTCGGGGCCAAAGCAATAGGATTAGGTAACGATTTTCCCATTTTCAAATGAACTCTAAAATGGACTTCAGCCGATTGAACCACTAAAAACCCAGCCTGCGGATACTCCTCAGACGAAGTGAATATGAATAAAGCGTGATTTAAAACTATCTCGTCCCAGATCTACATCAACAGACAAGGAGGACGGAGGCTATCGGCCGCTCTCCGAGAGGCTGACACTGACATAGCGGGTTTTATGGGAGTCATCTCATCCCCTGGGTGAATCGATAGGTGCCATATGACAGCCGCTCACCCATCAAGTGGCGCGGTGACTGGTTGGGGGTGCTGCTGGAGATTTGCTTAAAGCCTACACCAATTAACTTCAAAATGACAGATTAAGGCGGCCAATGAGCAAGCTCTTTGCATCTTCAACTCCATGGGTGCAGAAGGGGAACCTCAGCTGTTAGACGGATGGTAGCGCCTCCTCCTTCTGCGTGTGTTTTCCCACATGCACTCTTGCGTTTGCGGGTGCATGCTGGAGAGCGTGCTGGTGAGTAAATCTGCAGCGATTCAGGCTCCTTAATGATGATGTCAATCTGTGAAAATGCACACACACATTGGAGCTGTCAGGGCCTCATCAATCAGAGAGGGGTTTGTCAAAGGAGCTCGGGCTCAGATTAACGAGGCGGGGACAATGATGGCGACACATTTGCATAGAGAATTACCCTCATCTCTAGGAAAGTGATAGCGCCAAGAAGCAGAGGCGGACAATGGGGATGTATGCAAGCACTGTTGCAACAATTTCTCAGCTAAACAGAATGCATTGATTTCTGTGTTTAATTTGAAGCATAATTAGAACAATGATTTCAGTTTATTTATAAGCTTCAACAAATGGTTTTGCTGTTTCACACAAGCCTTTTGCATTTTCACCAGCACACTGCATTCCTCCTTCTGTCCTTTTGCTCTCCTGCCCAAATGAGACAGTGATGAATCAAGGGGGCTTTTGCTCACTTTTTTATTAACTCCTCCAAGAATACACACCAAGTCCATCTTCACCAGCAGCTCTGGTGAGTGCTCCTCCCTCCCCACCTCTCTCATTGTCAGGCAGAGGACACAATGGTTAAAGCTACACATTAACTTGCCCTGTTGTTTGGAAACATGCAGCTCTTCCACCATCTGCCTGAACGGGCTGCTATTCCCTGACAGTCAGGACAGTGAGGGTCAGGTCACCTGCAGGGAATGGGCCAGGGTATGTTTAGGCTTAGTGTTACAGCTCCAGCATGCGTCTTGTGTTGAGATTTGAAGGCGACAGTGAAAAGGAGAATTGTTTCTACTGATAGCGCAGACAGAGAGGAGATTTAATGACAGTAGTAGAGACAGTATGTGTTTGTTAGCAGAAGATTTGTATTTGCACCTGTTTTCAGGGAGAAGAAAGCACTTGCAGTTTGTTTCATTGTGTTTGTCCTTTTTTTGCCACCAAAGAGACGAGTGAAAGTGTGTCCCACTCGGTGTTTTGTGTGAGCTCGACGGCAGGGGGCCTTCCTCACTGAGGCCAGAGTAGGACAGTTAAGGTGTCATCGCCATGATGGAGAGGGTCTGCCTTCACAGGAGGCCAGCAGCTGCCAGGTTTTCAGCAGCTTGTGCTGACGACTCCCCCATAAGTTAGTGGTCAGAGGTTTGGGTTAATGTGCGGGGAAAAGGCTGAAAATGCCCAAATTTAGAGGTCAAACGTCAAAAGGTGACGGAAAGAAGGGTCACACTCTCATTATTGGGCACTTAAGTGAAAGTATGCACTCCAAATGTAGTTTATTTCTAATTTTAAAAGGTCAATTTAGCCACATTGTGAAAGAGATTTGAATTGTTGCTGATATAACTGCAGTTTTATGTTTTTAAATTATACTATGATGCAGTCTACCTAAAAATGAGAAATAAATAGCACAAGATTGGAATATGCAGAGAAAACATAATTGTTTTTAAACACTGTCATATCAGCTTATTAGTTTGTAAAATGCATTCATTCCTTAGAGTTTATTTCCTCAAAATTTATCTGATAAATAACTTTAAACTAACAGGGTGATAGCCAACGCACACAGTTCAGTTACCTGACAGATCTACGTTTAAAGTAGCATTTTAACTTGTTTCTTCTGTCTGGAAGTAATATTAATATTTTAGAAGGGCCCAGTACTTGAATCTTATAGGTAATATGTGAATAAAGATGATAATTAGGGAAATGACAAGGAGGCCTCTTAACACTAAAGACTCGGAGCTCATGATTTAAAGTAAATTGTCAAAATATCAGTGGAAAAGCATAAAAAGGCAGCCTGACCAGCCAGACTAAGTTATACAATGTATACAGCATATTACCAATTGTAAAAGACTTATGCTCCATGTTAGTCAGTCTAGTATTATTAAAGAATGGTTTCTTTGCTGGAATGTCAATTTTGTTTTTGACAAGGTATATATAGTTTTCAACAAGCAATTTTATTATTTATATACTGTATTGAAAAACACATTTATTTCAGGAAAAAAAACCTTTATATTGTTTGAAAAACTAATTTTCTTTCATAAACTTCTTGGTTAAATTAGCATAATTTACATTTGCAAAGAATAAAATCTAGATTATTTATAAAAAGTTATTACCATTCTAAATTGTAAAATTTTTTCCAAACTTTAATGAAAATAAACTGTCAACTACTTTTAATGCTGAATATATGGTTAAAACCACAGCAGATACTTCTCTGTTTTGATGAGATATTTTATCAGGGGTAATTTCACATGTACATCTGTGTTGTTTTCTTCAAAGCAGCTCTGGCTATTGAAACCTTTTCTTGACTTAGACATAAACTAAGTGCAACATTTGTTCATGTCCTGATATTTTATGTTTCCCTTATAAACATACATGAACATGGGGTCTTAATTATGTGTGTAATGTAAGTCGTTTGATGACGTCATGGAAAGCTTGGAAGCTTTGATAAGCTTAAAAACGTATTTTTTATGCAAAAATGGAAAATTCCTTATAGTTTGTTGCATGAAAGCTAAAGAGAGTAAGACTTTAAGGAAATAACATGAAGGTGTTACTTTAATGCTCTGTTTTAATATGGCTTTTATCCTCTGTCATTGAGCGTGTTTAACAAAGAAATATTTGGAGTTTTTAATGTAAGTGTATTTCTTCTCCAGCTTTTACAGAGAAAGAGTGATGATTTTGGCGACATATCACATCCAATAAAAATCTTTTTATGTGTCGAGTTGTGTTTAACTTGTATAGTAGAATTTGCTTGTTATGTGTGTCAAAAAATAAAAAAAAAAGACCCAAAATATATAATTACGTTTCTCTTTCCCTTTTATTTTTGATGGAAATTTAAAGCGATGTAAAAGCTTTTAAAGTAGAAAATACAACCCTCCCTCATTTCCCAAGAATCTAACATGAGTGGGGAAAATTATACACAACAGCAAAGATGAAACTAGATGAAGATGTTAAAGCTAAATGGCAGCTAAATGATAAAACAAATCACTCCTACAACCATAGGAGTTTTTCTAGTCAAAGAAAAGTCCTGAAATGCTTTTCTAAACTGACCTTTAAAGCTACTTAGAGAACAGTGTTTCCACAAGCTGTAGTTAAGGCCAGTAAATAAATAAATAGTCTCATTAATCACCTCCAGATCAGAGAAGACAGTTGAACACCCTGACAGTTGAGCTGGCATCCCCCTCTTATTACACCGTCACAGACCAATAAACAGCCTCGCCAGCTCCACTCCACCAATCAAACATCTGCCATCTGTAGGTCGTTAGGGACAATGGCGAATCAGATCCCTCACTCACATGGTGGAGGGGGGGAGTGGGCTCCATGCCCGGACCCTCCTAATCTCACCAATGGGAATGCAGCTCTCCTTGTAATCCAATTAAAGGAGCGTAAGCGGTTTGTTAGACACTGTGTGTTAATGTAAGCACTATCCAATATACTCTGGGCTGATAACGGCGTGACTGGGGAGACACTCTGGTCCAGGGAACATAGGGGTGGTATACAGCTGGAGGGGCTGCTGTGGTAATATCAGGATCAGCACATTTTTATGGTATTTGCTTTGGCCTTTTGGAGTCTCATTTGTACCATCTCAAATTGGGCTTGTGAAAGCAGGGTGATAACCACGCAGAGTGATAATCTGCTTACCTCGGCTTTTTCTCCTCATCAGGCATGGTGATGCATGCAGAGATGGATGGAGAGATAAAGAGCAGGGAAATGTGCCAACAAAGCCATTAAATAGACACACCAACAGGATTACATCTTGGACATTTTGACAGTAAAAGTTTACATGCGTATTGGGGATGGACAGTAAAAGGACTGTAAAGGATAAGAACATTTGATGATCGGCTAATAAACACTCATTGTGGGATCATCTGAACTTTCTTTTTTCTGTTAACTTTTGAGAGCAAAAAAATAAATAAAAAAATACCTTTTAAAAAAATAAAAACCATGATAAAGTTTAGTTGTAATTTTACTGTGCACTTGTAACTTATCGGCTTTCATCCACTGACTGCTGGTGTTATTCTTTCCCTTCCTGTGTGGTTTGTTTCCTTTCATCTAGCATAGAACAACTTAAAACTTAGAATTTGCATTTTTGAATATATCACTGCAGATTCAAGCCAAGAATCTGTGAAAGTAGAATAGGGATATTTCACTACCTAAAGTGAACCTATTGTTAAATATTGTTTTATCTTTCACTGTAAGAAATGCCTGTGCAACTTTCTGTCGCACAGGCTTCTGTCATTGTTTGTACAGAAGATTTTTTGAACAAAACGTCTTTAGAAAAGGTCTTTACTGCATAGGAATAAAAAAGGTTTTTGCGACAGCCTCCACCTCATGAAAGGTGTCCCTTAGTCTTCCTCTTTACCGTGTAACACTGACAATACATGAACATTCCTATATCAAACATTCATTATTTGTCCACGGAAATTACCATTTCCATACAATTCTAGACTCTATAATTTTTATACAATTCTGTAATTCATTGCATTTATTTAGTAAGAATTGTTTTAAAATCAAAATGATCTTTAAAACTAGAACACCTAAAAAGACTCTGTTTTTTTTTTTTTATTTTCCATCATATTAATCCCCACAAATAAAAGGGATAAAAGTAAGAAGAAAAAATATTTCAGTGTACTCATTTAAAGGTAGCTCTACTTTGGTGGGGTTTTTATGCAAGCAGAAGTGAGAAGAAGTCATCAAGAAAATTATTCCAGCTATATAGGTAATAAAGTATTTGTTAGAAAAAAACTACTGTTTATTGGATTTACTTTGTCAAGTTGAGGTAATCAGACAAACATAGTTTTGTGAAATGTTGTGTAGGAATAACAAAAACCCAGTAGATCATTTTATTATGATTAGAAATATAGATTGACTTCATTCTCCACACCCCTACTTCAAGATAAGCAAGTAAATAAATTCATGGCAGAACAGAAACATAATAAAAAAACAGTTTTCTTGTCTTTTTCTTTCTTCTGTCTACTTTTGTCATTTTTGCACCTAAATGTTCCCACTGTGGAATACAAAGGGTAATTCTATTCTATTCTATTCTATTCTATTCTATTCTATTCTATTCTATTC
>JAUZNJ010066540.1:13068-54234 GCA_034780135.1 Jordanella pulchra
ATGTTCCCACTGTGGAATACAAAGGGTAATTCTATTCTATTCTATTCTATTCTATTCTATTCTATTCTATTCTATTCTATTCTATTCTATTCTATTCAAATTTACACCTAAGAAAGGAACATTTTCAAACTTCAGTTTTACATCCAGTTACAATGGGTAATGTGGATCTGTTAGAAGAGTGCAAAGCATCACCAGTGATAATATATACTGACCTTCAAATGCCTAAGCAGAGAAACAGATACATTAAGCTTATAAATACATAATACGTTTTATTTTAACATTAAGTGTTGGGGTGTTTATATGCCTGATAAAATTATAGTTTAAAAATTTGATATTTTAAATGAGGATCAAAAAGTTGTTTTTTTTTAGCTTACTACATGCTTACACGTAGCTGAGTGTTTACTTATACTCAACAAGACAGTCAAAATAATACAAGGCCTTTTGCTTGAATCAGTTTGATGACTTTATTGCTTACAAAGAACAGAAAGCACATCAAACCAAGACACAATTTTAATAAAAGGGTCACGTTAAAAGCCTCAGGTGAATAAAGTTCACTCTGAACTTCCAGTAGTTAAAAAAAGCTTTTTCTTTAAGCAACAACGGTAACTGTGGTGTTGCTACTATCATTACACTGAAGTTAACCATTTAGCAACAAAACATCAGTTCTGATGAACACATGCATTTAACACAGCAAACAGCAAATGTTGAAAACCTTAAGAGTTAAATAAAAACTGAAATGATCAGACTCAAGAAATATAAATGTAAAAAGATGTAGATATTTATCGATTTCAACAATACCTTTGGAAAATAAAATAATCACCCATATAAAGTGAGAGATTTAAGAATTTATTTCAAAGCTGCTGAAAGCAGAATCATTCAGTCCTCCTTTGATTTATCAACATATTAAGATAACAGGAGGACAGCCATAAGAAAACATTGAAAAATACTTTTGTTTTGACAAAAAAGAACAAACTTTATATGAATTGCAAACCAAGTTTTACAGCAAAGGTTTAATCAGTCAAAATATTTAAAATAATCAAGTGGAGATGTCTTAATGTAGACCCAAAAAAAAAAAAAATCTCAAAATACTGCTGTAATTTTTCACATAATCATAAGTAGTGAATCACATGCAACTTCCGTGTCATAATGCAGCCACAGTCTACAGCAATATTTCCTTTCAGTGATTACACTGTCCTTACCACTGGAGGGCCACTCATGACTGCACATGTTTAGGGAAATTATTTTAGTCACACTTTTTGCTATCTCTGTGCCGCCCCTGTGTATTGTGTGACCCTGGGAAGAGAGCCATTTCTTCTATATAAAAACCAAGAATGGTGAGACTGACATGAATCCATTTGTTAACATCAGAGGGTTTTTAAGTAGGTTTTAATTAGATTATTTACAATTAACAGAATTTATGAAAACAAAAACATGTGTTCAGTGATTAAAAAAGCTTTTTTTGTAAAATTATTTGACCTTAATTCTTCTTTTAGCTTAAAGCTACATTATTTTTGATTGTGTTAACACTTTAAAAAAATCATGACATGACATTTGTCATATTGCCCACCACTGAATTATAATCTGCTAATATGTTTGTACAGGTTCCTGCGTTTACTGCGTGCACGGATTGCTATTCAGTTCTACTCTTTCTGTAAATGTAAAGCCCATCGAAATGGCATGTTCTAGCAGCATTTAATAACTGTAGACTTCTATCGTTTACAGTCATTGCAGATGTTAAGATGTTTTCTCACTTCCCCATTTCCTTGCACGTGATGTGTGTATGTGTGTGGGGAGGGCTTAATCATATCTCCTTTCCCCCTCCTTTTTTTCCCAGATGCACCGAATTGAACTTAATTAGATGCTACATCACCTCAGCGAGGGGCTGCATGGCAAATCTTATTAAGAAAAAGCACTGCGTTATTCCAACGCTCGCTGATTCCTTTACATCTTGGCATCTGTGGGAGAAAAGCCCCACTGAGGCGTATTCTCTAGCTCCTGTAACTAATGACGGCGTTGCCCAGATCTGACAGTGAGCTGTGTCTGTATATTGTGCTTAATATCATAATAATAATGAGAGCAAATTAGAACAATCAATTTCCATGGCCGGTTGTTGATTGGAGGAGGAGGTGGAAGTGACAGGAGGTGATCCATCATCCTCGGCCAGTCGCATTAAGGAGAACACGGCGGAGCAGGTGGGCTGGGCTGGAGTCCAGCCGCAGCCAATGAGAAGGAGCGAGAAGGGAGGAGGGGGATCCATTACACCCAAATCAAGCACTAATGTAGCAGTGAAAAGGGTGAAACAGAGACCAGAGGAGGAAAGAGAGGAGAGGGGATGACATCTATGAGACGTATGACTTATTTAAGTGGACTCTGGAGTGTGTGTCACATTTCTCTATTTAAATACATCCAGACTCTAACCTTTAAAGAAATCCCCATTTTGTCAGGCTTTAATCACTCCATGTTGAGGTGGCACTTTCATTCCACGAGGGGTCACTAAAATCTCACTTCCTCTCTCTCCCACATAGAGCACTCTGTCTGTTAAACGTTCACCGGCTCAGTGAGGCATTCAGATCACAGAATCATGAGCCTTTAGTCGCGGAATTCTCTGCCGTCCGCCGCTGACCTTACAGAGAGCACAAGGAGCCAATATTAGCTGCAATCACAACTGTGTAGATAAACAGCCCAGCTGATGACAGTCAGTCACTTCATGGGTTTTAAATGTTTAAACCCCATGACCCTACAACACACACACGCACACACTAATAGCTTATTCTTTTTCAAAGGAGCATTGATGGAACCACATCAAAAAAGAAAACGGTGAAGCCACAACAACATTACACCAATGAACTCAACGTCGCAGTGGAAATAAAACAGAACGCACAATAGAAATGTGATGGTACCACAATGGCACTATAACAGAAGAACAGTGATAGTGTAAAAGAACCCCAGTGGAAAGCAAACAGAACTCTGAAGGAACCACAATGAAATAACAACAGAAAAAGGGAAAGAGTTGCAGGGTGAAAACAAATACAGCCACAAGTAGGATAACAATTGAACAATAGTTATAACAATCGTAAGATAAGGAATATGCATACTTATATACCAATGTAGAAATCTATGTATCTCATTTTATATACCACTGTTTTGGTTTCTGCATGCTTCTTTGTGCAAGTACGTTACTGTGTAGTGATTCAAGCCAGGTAAGCCAGCTAATCCAGGTACGACTCATCTTGGATTATCCTTACACTCTTCCCTTTTATCACTCACTGCATTAAACAGATTTCCACTTTTTTTGTCAGCTTTTGTTGGCGTCTCTCTCACTCAGTTCCTCTCTTTCTGTCTCTAATCTTATTTCTGCTAAACGATGACATGGGGCGAGCATATTAGATTTCATCAGCAGCCATCAATCACGGCCGCACTTAACACGATCAGCCCCCCAGTTTATTCAGAGCGAACAATAGGGGACAGGCGCGTCCCGCCTGCAACAGAGTAAATGAGGAATTTAAATACTGCACAAGAGACTCCTCAGGCTCGGAGGGGGCTGACTGATTAAAGGCCGCAATATCTGCTTTTCTCGGCAGATGATCTGTCAAGTGGATGCAAGAGGAGGTTTATTGAAATAATAGGCTCCCGCTAATGTGGGGTTATTCTGACCCAGCAGCTCAAACACACTGGGGACATGTCCATGGAAATGCACACATTCCCATGAAACTCAAACACACGTTGAAAATCCACACTACGCTTCTCTGTACGTCTTCCCCCCACTGTCTACTATTGATGGGTAATTTATCAAATGACAGCTTGTTCACTGCTGAGAGAAAATTAAATCATGTAGTTCCAGATCCTGATTATGATCTTAAGATGTCCCTCTTGTAAGTTATGGAAAAATTATGTTCGTGAAGCTAACATCCATGATTCCCTCTTTGGATTTTCATTCAGAGTAAGAAGATAGTGAACAAGATTGCAAAA
The DNA here is from genome assembly GCA_034780135.1 of Jordanella pulchra. Classification (NCBI taxonomy): domain Eukaryota; kingdom Metazoa; phylum Chordata; class Actinopteri; order Cyprinodontiformes; family Cyprinodontidae; genus Jordanella; species Jordanella pulchra. The sequence goes on from JAUZNJ010066540.1 coordinate 17,038, forward strand.
TATGCTGGAGTGATGATATGAAACAATGTAAGGAAAAAAAGAAACTGATGCAAAGAGCCTAAAAAGAACACAAAATATTAGCTCTGCACCTCCAATCCTGCATCATTGGTTTCCAAAGTGTTTAGATCTCTCTAGGTGAAGATCTTTAATGTGGAGGAGCTTCTCTTGGATGACAGAGTTGCTTAAATACCTTAAATAACCCACATTAGAAAGAAGTAAGATCAGAAAGAGACAATAATAATGCTCTCTGTATTTAACCTCTTGGTTGTCTGGTGCATTTGTCTACAAATATCTGTCCTTACATTTGGGAAACTTGAATAACGCAGTGAGGCAGTCCAGCTCATTATTGGGCATCTCAGGGTTGACGAAGCTCAGCGTAGTTTATGTAACTTCATTGACTGAATTATAAATGCTCTGTTCAGTGATGGCTTTTCTCTTTTCACAAAGATGTCTTCCTTGAACCCTCTTTCAAACCTTCTGTCCTCTCTATCCAAAAGCTGAACACTTTGGTCTTCAGAGACGTGTGATTTGTTCTTAAGGTGCAACTGTACAGCTGAACCCTGTACACCATGAAGCACCATGTTTTACTTCTCAGCAACAGAACCTTTTTAAAGCTAATAATCCATTAGAGCACTTGTTAAAAAGTCCCCACCAAAAACTAATTTTCCTTTGTTAAAGGTAAAACTGAAACAGCTGCCAAAGTATCCACTCAGACTGAGGTTTGCATGAACAGTTAATAAACTGAATGTATTAACCGCACCTGGTTTCTACACACCCTCCAGATCCTATGGGGGGCTGCAAATCAGGATCTCAGTGTTTTTGTTACTTTTTCTAAATGGAAAGTTAAGAATTGTTAGTTTTTTTCCAAACACACATGCAAATACAAAAATAAGATAGAGAGAACCGAAATGTACTCTGACAAGTAGATTGATTAGAATCAAAGAAATGTTTATTCAGCAAAACAAAAAAATGCTCTTCTGCAACCGGCGGGAGTAATTAACTAAATATAAAACAGGTGCAGCAATAGATAAGAACCAGGTGTGAGCAGAGAGCAGAAAGCAAGAAAAACTATGGAAAAAAAACATCAAACCATCAGGTATGATCAGGGTGGAGTCAAAAGAACAATAATGTATTTCTACAAACTTGACTCCTTGCTATAAAATCAGGTATATAAGAAGAAAACCCAAAGATCAGCAGCGTTCATCTAATATCAAAGACCTTCTACCACAACATCGTAAAATCTCTGAATTGGAATAACATGTTTAAATGATGACTGCAGGTGTTTGAAGTTCACTTGTTTGGATCAGAAATAAGAGAAACTTCTGAAGTGATGTACAGTGCAATCATAAGGGAGGCATTGACCACCATAATTAAAGCCTGTATTACAAATAGCAAGAAAAACAAATACAGAGGACATCAGATTGCTGCTATAGCTTTTCTTCAATGGGTTTAATCTTGGATGGAGCAAATCAGCATTTCAAGAAAAAAAAGGTTAGGATATGAAATATTTTTATTTCAAACTAAAAAAAATGAAGACATAATATTATAACTCAGTAAGAATGACTTGTTAATCTAATACTTTTTTTCTGGCTATTAACTTAAATTGTGATGCTTTCATGTGATGTGATGGAGATGAGATGAATGGGCCTTCTTTTACTATGAATACCAGTCAGTCATGTTCACACTGTTACCTTCTGTTAGCTGTAGTAAACAAATGGCCATTGATGTTGCTCCCATTATTCATGATGATCTCATTATTCATCAGTGTGGCTCACACTGCAAAGAATGGAAAGCAGAGGTTAGTCCCTCTAAGGCAGAGGAGTCGAGGACTCGGATGCAAGCCTCAAAAAAAGGTGTCAGAAAACAATCCTTCTTTCATGACTAAGAAAAAAAATCCTGATCAAGCAGAACTAAATCCAACAGTCCAAACAAAACATGAATCACAAAAAAAATAGAATTTGAAATGCATTTTTCTAGTTAAAGGTGGACTTGTCTTGCTGATGTGCTTCAGATTTGGGCTGGAAATTAATGATCAAACATTTTTCTTGAAAATTAAAAGACTCTAAAGGGAATCTTTGTGATTACTTAAAAAAATGTAAAAACAAAGACAAACATAAAAGGGGGTAAATACAGAGTTTATATTTGCATATGTAAAGATAGTATTTTATTATACCTATGGCTGTAATGTCCTTAGTAATACGAGTTATGAGCCCTATAAAAAAATTATATGAAACCACAAAATTAATGTCAGAGAATCTCGTAGAATCCCTTTTTAATGTGGGTTTCATAGTTCATAATTTAATTTTTTGAAAACTTCTTTTGCATTCTCTCACCTAAATGTTTATTAAAACCCAACACATTCAGTGACTTGCTGTGTCTGAAAAGTCGTGGACTCTAAAGATGACCCACAGGGCTCATGTGATCTCTAATGAACCGGATCCAGTGGGTCCAATTCATGGCTGGTTTGGGGAAGGATCAGGAGCCTGATAATAAGTCGGTTAATTCCGCCCATCGTTCGGACGCGCCTCCTCATGACCACATGAGCAATGGGAGGAATCTACAAATTGGAGAAGAAGTGAGGAGTTTTAACAAGTTCCTTAGATGAGCCACTCCTCATCTCCATCAAGCTGATTATACCAGAGGAGGAATTATTCATGACATAAATGGCGGAGGAGTTATTAAAGGAAAATGCTGCAAAGATCACTGGGGTGAGCTGACCTTTTTATGCTCTAAACTGATATTTCCTCTGCAAAATAACTTTTTCATTGTGTGACAGAAACAAAACCTTCTCATATCTAAAACAAACAGAGATTTAATGTTAATTCAATTTTAGTTAATAAAAGCACAGTTTAAAAGAGCCTAAAAAATAAAACAGAAATGTAATGTAACATGCAAGGCCTTGAACATTAGACTTATTAACTACTTTATATATTATTAAATATTTATATATATATATATTTCAATGATTAAACTATACATAATTTGCATATGTAGAGCAAAAGTTAACAGAATCAGAGAATCAAAAATCAATGGGTTGGGAAAAGAATGTTGTTGTTTTTTTTATCTTTATCAAATCATATATTCCTGCAAAATTTCTATTTTATTTTTATGTCTCTTAACCTTCTCCATTTCCAATTCAGAGGTTCCTGTTTTCTCAGCCTACAGTTTCACTCATTTGCACTGTTACTGGTGTGAGACAAAGAAAAAAACTTCAAAACATTAATTTTTTCATTGAAAATCATGAGAATCATCTCCATCAGACTGTCAATCAACAAAGGAGGGTTTTTTGTCAGAGGCTTTTTCTGATCCACTGTAAAACAGACCTCTACAGAAGATACTTCCTGCCGGCAGTGAATAACATCTACCATAAAAACTAATTGAAAAAAACCCATATAATATGAATTACAACATTTATTTTTTTCTTAAGGATTGATAAAGTACATTTTAGTTTTATTTAATTGAATCTAATATCTGCCCTATCTAAAGCACGGCATGGAAAAAAATATTATTGGCCTGTTTTATGTTTTTCTGAAATACAAAGATGGTGTCACATTTGTCTTTGCTGCGTTAGTCATTGTCTTACCTTAGGACGCATTATGTAAGGTTAACTAGAAATAAGAACACAAACTAAAAGCAAAAAAGTATTACTTTAAAATTTTCAATGTTTTTTTTCCCACAGAAATACAATAAAGTTTAGATTTTTCAAACCTTTGGGATTGTAAAAGTCACCTGCTTTATTTAATAATGTCATACCTTAGTTTGAAACTCATAAAGTTTTGTCTTTTTGAGAACTAGTCCCAGTGTTTTTTCTTTTCTCATTTGGGTTTTTATCCTTCCCTCCTCAGAATCTCACATGGTCATTGCTGGCAGTGGCTTTCTTGGCCTCGTTTGGCAGCTCAATGCTCTACGGCTTCAATTTGGCTGTTGTCAACTCACCTGCAGAGGTTGGTTCAAGCACCTTCTTCTTTCCCCCTAGAGAAGTCAAAAACCTAAAACCTTTTGCCAGGGGGTATGAGTGATTTAGTGATTCTCCTGACATTAAGTGAAGGATATGTTTTTGATATAACTGTTGTAACTGATCCTTTAATCAAACGAAGCTGTATTATTGTACCAAATTTGTGTAATACTGTCCGTCACGTGCTGCTCATGTGGGTCTGTGCATCAGCTTTAGCATGTCATTGATGTTCCTCAGCTCTTAATCCATCATCTGTTCTGTTCTGCTCCTTTTCTGTAGAATTTGCTGCGCTGCAGTGACTAAACTGTGAACATTTCTGTTTTGACATGGATAACCTCTTTCTCAAGCAGAAAAAGGTTACCCTGCTCCTTTTTATAAAGGGGACATTAATGGAGAACCTTTTGCATTGCCTTTCTTAAGCTAAGAACAATAAATGTTTAACAAACAACTTGTATCTGCAGGAAAAGCTGCCTAAAATGGATTATTATGACACTGATAAGAAATGAGGATGATGACCCTTTGAGTTCAATAATCTATATACGGTTTGATAGCATAATGTACAATAATATTGGGTTTTAATGTCTGAAACAAGCAAAGAAAACAACCCTAGCAACAAAAGGCAACAGGTCCAGCGTAGGAAACCAGGAGTTCCTCATTAAATGCATTCCTTTTTGGTGACTCCTCAGGTTTTTTACCTTTAAGATATATATCTAAGTATTATATGGACATCAACGACAGAGAGGACAACGGAGAGACACAAGCAAAACAGCAGAGGGCCAACTGTTTGCTTTTTCTCTGGCAAAAATGAGAGCCAACAGTTGATTGTTGAGAAGTGATCAGAATCCATTATTAGATTCATTGAAAAGGAAAGTTTTAAGTTTCGTCTTGAAAGTAGAAAAACCAGGAAGCGATTCTCTTTAATATTCCCTTGGAACCACAAGCAACCCTGCTGTTTATTCAGTGTAGTTGAGAAATATAAAAGCTAGTTGTTTAAATTTTTTATGCAAAAAGTAGAATGCTTTCATTATTACCAAATATAGTCATAGTAGGCCTATGGAGAAAAGCCAATATTGGAGAGTTGTGCTTCCTCCTTTTAATTTAAGTAGATCTCATAGCAGAACTTTTAATGAGCAGATGTCTTTTACTGGAGTTTTTGGACTTGCTAATTATAAAGACTCCCTTCAGCCCAATATAGAGTAAAAGAAAAGGGATAGACCATATGAAATAGGATATGTCATAAGTTGTCAACGCTTCAGACTTAAAAGAAGGAAGTTCCAGAAACCTGTTTAGGTCAATTTAATCCTATCCTGGATATTTGACTGATACAGGGGGGCTTATTTTATTTTACATATTCTGGTCCAAAATAAGACTAAAGGCCTGAACAACACAACAGACACAATTTAGAAAAACCAAAAAGTTGGATTGTATGAGCTCCTGCATTTAGAGCAAATTAAAAATGAAAGAATAGGACTGTTTTTTCTCTGCACCTGTGCTTGCATGTCTGAGGCAGGCCCTAGGTCCAACTTTGGATGGACCTATGCAGCAATGTACTGAGTCAGACAGGAAAAAAAGACACAGCTGCAAAGTAAATTACAAAAAAAATCTGAGTTACAACCTAAACCAGGCAAGCTTGCAGTACTTAGAAACAAACAGTGTGTAGCCTATTTAGCAAGTGGAACAAACCATGTATTGTTGATTGTTTGTTGTACAGTGTTCTTGGGTGTCCTGAATGGAGCTTTAAATTAAATCTATTATTAATATTATTGTTATTATTATTATTAGTAGTATGGAAATAATAATAACTATTATTATTATTATTATTATTATTATTATTATTATTATTATACACACCACCAAAAGCCAATCTCAATAAATTCCCATTTTATAGATAGGCCAATAGGAGCTCAGGAGGACAGAAAACATATCAAGTAAAATAGAAATCCTCTTTAAGTTAAAAAAAAAACAAAAAAACAAAAAACAAAAGCAAAACAATAAGAGGAAACAATACGGGAAACGCTTGGCTTGTCGCACTCTGCTCTACAACAAATTCAGCAAACTTCTCAGAAAGCTCCCTGAGAGTCAACGTGTTAACTGATCCACATCCTTTGTCGAGGCTGAGTTTTCTTTTCTTGAAAGTAGTACCGGTGCCATATAAAAGCATGATGGTCTGTCATGAAGTGTGGCACTGCTTGGACTTTTCATAGCTTCAGTCAAACGTGTGACATTATTCATTTTGTGGGACACAGAGTCCTGAGGCAGAGGTGACAAATGTGTCACAGTCCTACACAGATCAGATCAGGTTTTCCCTATGCATAGTAGGAGCCTCTTTTAAACTCTGCCTGCGTGACAGAAGGAACAATGACATCAGAGCTTGCAGAGATGGACGCATGCAGTGTGACCCAGCCAATTCTGCCATGCAGAAGTTTAAAGAACATCACTAAATACTTAATATAGTTAAGATGTTGTTATTAAATTAACAGATTTTTTGACTGACTATGTAACATCAGGATAATAATACAAATGATTTTACCATGTGTGAATATATAACATGCACAAGCATTATGCCCTGTTGGACTCCAAAAGTGACTGGTGTCATTCATAAGGAGAAAGTGAAATATGTCAGAAAAATGTTGAGGTTGAAAGAATCAAATGCAGCCTTAAGATCTCCATGATCACTGTCTAATTTATTAGGTAACCTTTTTTTGTTTTCTATTTACTGGTTTATCAAAGCAGCAGGAATTCTTGCATAGGCTGAATTGACTGGGTTTCGTATAATATATGTTAAATCTGCAAATTTAAATAAAAGAATCCAATCTAATAATTTGTCTCCCCACTAAAGAGAGTAAAATAAGTAATATTTATGTTTATAAATAAGCTGAATTCCAGACGACAATTAGATTGAGTTTCATTTCTCTTCAGCAAAGTTTTAACCTTTTATTCATCTAAATATAAAACCTGCCTGGTTGCATTATAATGAGTTTCAGTCAGAATGAAGAGATGACACCTTTAACTTTTACACACCAAATCGAGTTTAATATGGTCAGCTTGTTTTCTGTCTCTGTTTTAGAAATGAAATAGATTTATTCTCAAGATTTGTATTTAGTTCTTTAAAGTGTTAGAAATAAACAGATAATATTTCTCTCCCACCAGTACATCAAAGCTTTCTACAACGAGACGCTAAGTGAGAACCATCACTGGCATCTGGATGAGCATTTCTTGACAGTCTTATATGCCCTGACCGTGTCCATCTTTGCCATCGGTGGGATGACCGGTGCGTTGCTGGTGGGGAGACTTGTCACTAAATATGGAAGGTTAGAGTGGGCGCAGATGAATTGCTTACATGTTTTGTTTGTATAATGACTCTTGTTTATTCACATTATTAAACACCTCGTAATGTTTTAGAATGATGAATTCTTACAGATGATGTGTTTGAACAGAAAAGGGACACTGGTCAGATCCACCATTCTGGTGTTTATTGGAGGGTCATTAATGGGCTTCAGCAGGTGGTTCAGGGATCCTTGGATGGTCATTGCAGGACGCTTCATCACAGGAGTCCATTCAGGTAGGCCTCCACCGTTAGTATTGGTTTCATGCATTTTACTTTGATAAAACATATTAAGAAAAAAGTTTCCTTTTAACTGAATTTGTTATTTTTTTTATTATGTTATATTTTCTTTATTTTTATACTTGGAATAACTGTAGTTGTGTTTGTTTTATTACTTTATTTTCAAATATTAACCAGATGTTATAACAAGTTGTTGAGAAACCTTGTTACCGAATACTTCTTTACTTCTACTGAAGTAAAATCTTGGTTGGCCTTTTTTTACTCGTACTTGATGATATGAAGTTGTGCTACTCTTGCATGAATAGAGTTTCTGGGTATCTACCAACTTCTACAGATAGATGACTGTATCAGGAGTATTACTGTATTTATCCATATGAAAAGGAAAGTTAAACTTGAGAAAATTAATCTTTTAATTTATCAAATAATAGATATCAACTAAAAACATTGTTAAATCCAAACTCCATATTATATCTTTATTAGGTTTCTCATACCTGTGAACTTGAAGCCATTTCTTGCGTGTGCTTCATGTTTCATGTCACCCCACATGTCAAAAGGCTAATGATTTTAGAAAACAACCTCAAAGTGAACTGCAGAAAAAATCTGCTCCAGTTCTCATTGTGACATTTTGGGGAGTTTGGAGACTTCTTTAGCGTCTAGGGGCGGCTTTCAAGGTCAACCTGCTTGGACTCCATATCTGGACACACACTGGGTGTTTACTGGTAAAGCCTTTACGTATGTTCTTTACTTGCTGACTATCCTCTAAACACTAGCGTGAATAATTTTTAATAGTCTTAAGGGCTCTTTCTTTTTTTGAGGCCTCAACTCAGGAGCATGTCTAAGATTTAAACAGGGCAATTGTCCTTGACAATACTGATAGTGATTGCTGTCCTCATATGCACATGATGGGATGTATCCTGTGGTAAAAAAGGTTGTTTTTATTTTTTTGCAGGGATTTCTCTCAGCGTAGTGCCAATGTACCTCGGAGAGATCGCCCCCAAGAACCTTCGAGGGTTTCTAGGCCTCGTTCCCAGTATCCACATCTGTATTGGAGTGTTCATTGCTCAGGTCCTTGGGCTCTCTGAACTGCTGGGAAAGGTAATGAATTGTGTGCATCATGGCTGAGTTCAGCCAATATTTATTAAAGTTAGAGGCCTGTTAAAGGGAAATGGTGTCAAGGAACATTTATAGGTCACTGCAACTGGGCAATGTTAGATAATCTGATCTTTGCGTGTGGGGAAGTATGACAGTAGTGAGATGTTGCTAAACCTTCACCATCAGTTTGTACCTTGCTGGGAAAAGGGAAACCATATTAGGACTTTCATCATCTTATCAATATGCATCAAAAGAGGTCAATGAAGAGACTTCCTTAGCTCAAGAGAACCAGGGAAAAACGAATCAATGTAAAATTTAAAGATGAAAACCAATGCTGACCAAAAATAATACAAAGGACTTTCTCACAGGTTTCATCAGATATCCTGATAATCCCCTAGACCTTTAAGAAAGTGTTTTATAGCCTAGAGAGACCAAAGGGGAATTTTCTGACAGGTCTTTCTACTGTTCTACTGGTGCAAAGCGATTCAGGAAATATATTAGACAAGCATTCAACAGAGGTTTCTGCAAGTCTCTGAAAATGTCTCCTTATATAGTTAAGAGAAAATGTCAGTTTTTACTTTCAGGCCTGATAAATGAAACAGCAATGTGAGCAACAGCATAGAGAAGAGAAAGACGGCCTGAAATAGTCATATATTTGTTGGTTCCTTTTGGAGGGTGTTTCATGTGGCTTTAAAACATGTTTTATGGAATAAATTTCTCTTATAGATGACAGAAAAGTTACATCTAACAGAACATTTCTGTTGTCTTTATTTCTACACACAGGAGGAACATTGGCCGCTGCTCCTCTCCCTTGTCTTGTTTCCTACTTTGATCCAGCTGATGCTGTTACCATGGTTTCCTGAGAGTCCAAGATACCTTCTGATAGACAAGGGAAATGTCTACGCAACCGTAAAAGGTTAATTGATCCACTTTTTTTTCCCTCTTTCTGTTTTATGTGCTATAAAACTTAAAACACAACTACAATTGAAAAGCTATTGCTATTATCCAGCCCTGAAGTGTTTCCGTAAAAAGGGAAATATCCAAGCTGAGGTTGAGGAGATGCAAGAGGAGCAAAGGTCCCTCTCCTCCATTAAGACCCTCTCTGTCCGCCGTCTACTCATGGACCGCTCCGTCCGCTGGCAAGTCCTCACCACCATGGTGGTCAACATCGGCATGCAGCTGTCTGGTATTGACGCGGTGAGTGTGGGGGGGGGGGAAGCAGTAGGTTCATTGTTTTTTTTCATTTTGGATGTGCATCATTTTGTGCACTTAATGTGAAAACGAGAGCTCATATTGCTGCAGATCCCAGCTGGGCTCCTTCCTTCTGTCCATACATCACAGAGTCACACAGTACTACACCCGCTGAATAACTATGCTGAGGGCGACATGATCACGGCTCATTATCTCTCTCAGTGTTACCTCACCTAACAAGGTCCACCCATTTGAACGTAAAGTAGAGCACATCTTTGTGCTCATTGCTTTGTGTGGATGGAAGCTCCGGGCATGCTGGCTCATAGTGGCATCATCTCCCGGCAGGGGGACTTCCTGCTGGGTCGCTTGGTCCCAGCTGTTCCACAAAGGAAATCTGCAAGGCTTCACACATGCAAATAAATCCATGTGCCCAGAACTAAAATTTAGAAAAAGGATTGCATTAAGCATTTCAGTTAATGATTTATTACTGTCTATTGTCTCCCAGTTTTTAAATTGGCATTGAAACTAATGTTGTACCTGACCTTGTGCAGTAGTATTTGTACTTAGAGGAATTTTAGAGTGTCAGAGAAAAGAAGCCCGGATAGAAATGGTGCCTCAGCTTTCTGAGTATCATTTGTAAATAAAATAAGGAAACTTTGATAATTTATTCACCCATACTCTTTGTGTTTCTATGACATTAAGATTCCAATAAAATATGATGATACATTGAAGGATAAAATAGGGTATTAATAAGAAAAATGAAAAAGGGCCCCTTCAGTTTTTTGTGTTACTAGTTGGTGACATGTTGAGCAATGCAACAGAGGGAAGTGAGCATGGCTCATTTAATTGTAATGCACAATAACTGTTTTAGTCAGTCTCTAAGTTATGCCAGGTAAACAAGAATTTGCAAATTTACTCTCAGGTACAATAAAACTAATATTATATTAAATTATGTAACTCTAAATTCTGTTTTGGCAAGAAGAAAAAACAGGCTTAAATCTGAACTACCCAGATTTCACTCATTTTTTTTCCTGTAATAATTTTGACACTCATCGTAGAGTCTTTGTCAACTCACACTAGAGCAATCTGTCATCCAAGTCACATGCAAATCAATGACCCACCCGTCGCTCTCCTGGATGGTTGGAGTCTGTTGTTTGCTATGAGTTTTGTGTTTGGCATTTTGAATCGTAATGTGTATGCTTCTGTAACCTCTTCAGAATGAGTTCCAGTACAAAGCTGTATGGGAGCATTTTTTACTCCTCTTTAAAGCCATCAGTCCTCTTTGTCAAAGATCCAAAGTTCTTGGTTGTCCAAACGTGTGTCCTTTGTTTTTGAGGTGAAAGTGTACAGCTAACTGTTTCCCAGAGCTGCCAGTTCTTGGCTACACTGACTGCATCATGAGAGGAAACTGGTAATCAAACAAAAGAACTGGTTTTGGGTTATATCCTATGAAACGTCTCTCTATACTCTGTCCTATTTAAGTTGGCTAGGATTTTTTTCAGAATAATCTAAAAACTGAAGGCCTGATTTAAAGAAATAATTAAACCTTTAGTGAAAACAGTGAATCTGAAACCTAGATAGTTTGGCATGATTATATATCCACTTGACCAAAGTGCTTTACACTACATTTAGTCCTACATTAATGGTGGCAGGCTACAATGTAGCCACAGCGGCCCTGGGGCTCACTGACAGAAGCAAGGCTGCCGTACATTGGTGTCACAGGGCCCTCTGACCACAAAGCCTGGTCAGCCAGGCAGCGTATCATTCTGGTAAAGAGCTGGTAGAGCTCGATTTCAGTGTCATCAGGTTTGAACCAATCAGATAACCATGGATTTCATGCAAAAACTCTAAGTGACGGCCTTTGTTTTTGTAACTTTGTAGTTCATGAAACTTCAAGCCAAGAATAGCAAACACAGTTTTCTAAAAAAAGAAATTACACTAAAGCTGTCCCTTGTTGAGGTTTTAACGTCAGATTATTCTCACTTAGGACACCATTAAAACATTGCTCTGTTGCGGTCACCATCTAGCTGTTATGTCAGCAGAAAAGTGGTAGGAGTGATGCATTACAAATTCCTGCCTCTGACGCTATGATTGGTCCAGCCAGATCATGCTTTACAATGCAGGTGCCTCATCCAAGGATACAACAACATCAAAAGCCAGAACTGGAGTTGAACCGACAACCCTCCTGTTGCAGGGTAAACACCTGCATCCGATGTCACATTTGCCCAGTTTTATTGACAATTATTAGCACGAAGACGGTCATAGTTCTGCTTTCAAAATACTTTAATCCATTTATAGAGGAGAAGATGGAATCAAATGTGGGAAAACTTTTAGGAAACTGACTTTTTAATTTGGTCTAGTTTGGTTTCTCCAACAACTATGTTTACAATAATGTTAAAACTCATATTACCATTTACAAGCCCTTAAAACATTTAAAAACTCCAACTTGATGCTTTTTAAGCATAAACATCTTTGCAGAAGACCTGCATTGCTCCACACTGTTCCCATTTAGAAAAACCTTTTTGAAACTACACATGATGACATTTTATTCTGTGCATGCTTACTGTTTTCAAGCCTAGTTGAATACATTTCTCAAAGTTGTAATATTGATGAAATGCAGTGCATTCGGTTCCTATATCAACAAGACAGGGTTGAACTGCACTCTTCACATTTCTGTCCTCACCTCATCAATGATGGATGCTACACCGGTAAAGTGTGATTGATGAGAACTCACAAATTAATTTCAAGGGGAGCACTTGTCAGCAATCCATGTTCATGAAACGCAGTATCTCAAATGCATAAGTGATGGTTAGACTAATGAAAATGATCAGTATAATGAATCATGTGAAAGCACAAAATGAAACGACGAGAGTTTTGGCTCCTTAGAAAATGAGATAATCTGATTCTGAGTTTGTAATCAATCAGATTCATCTGATAAACTTCCTCTCGCTGTGAATTTCAGATCTGGTTCTACACAAATGACATATTCAGGGATGTAGGAATCCCAGAACGTGACATTCAGTACACAACAGTGGGAACTGGTGTAATAGAGGTCATCGCCGGGTTGCTTGGGGTGAGCAAACATTTCCCATACATTAATGTAACATTATTTTGCCTTTAATTGGTTTCAGCAAACCATTTTTATCTAGTAATAAAATCATGTAGACTGAAGGTTTGATTGGTAAATATATGTTCTTGTTATTGTTCTTTTATTTTGCATTGTTTCCAAATCTGATCTGAACTGTTGGATCCAGATCATACTTTCATGGGATAGAGTTGTCTTTATCACATTTCAAGGTTTTGAAAAGTAAAACGATCAAACTTTCTATATTACCATTTCAACTATTTAAATACTCTTGAGACACCAGGAAAGTGTCAAAACGAATGAAGATTGGATTGGCTGTACGAAGCGTAGTGTAAAGTTGAGGTGTCCTTCCTCCAAATATTGGTCAGGATTTTGTCTTATTTGTTCTACAGTCCTAAAACAAAACAAAAACTTGCCTATTAAAAAAGGAAGAAAGTGGAGTAAAATCTGAAGTGTATCGGTGGAAATGGGTAGAGTACCAAAAACTTGTTCTTGAGTAAAGATAGTACTCCTTCATGACATTTTTACTCAAGTAAAAGTAAAAAGTAGCTTTTAAAGAAATGACTCAAACAAAAGAAAAAAAACTTTTTGGTAAAAATGCTCCTCGAGTACTGAGTAACTGATCTACTGACTACCTATGATCAAACATTGGATTCACTTTTTTATTAAATCATGTAAAATGTAACTAAATATTATGTGATTTGTTTTTTCAAAGAATAAGTTAAAAATAAACATCTAACATATAGTAATTATACAATAAAAATATGGTAGAATAACACTTTTCAAAGTAAATGTTTGAATTATAAAACTTGCAAAATTAATAGGTACAGTATATAAAATAGATTAAAATGCAGTTAACTATTAACACTCAACCTGCAAACGACGCAGCAGACTCAAAAGATGGAAAATAACATTTAACCAATAAGCCTTAAGTACAAGAAAAAAGTGCTTATCTTAATCCTACATTTTGTTTAAAACAAGCTTAGTTTCATTAAGTGAAGTCATTCACAATGGATGGAGTAACCAGACATTTTACTCAAGTAAGAGTAGTGATATTTTATCTTGTTTACCCAATTAAAAGTAAAAAGTAAAATGCTGAAAATGTACAATTTATTTAAGAAAGTTACTCAAGTAAATATAATTAAGCAGATGTAACTAGTTACTACCCACCTCTGTCGACCAGGGGAAAATATCTACTATGAATGTGACAAGGGATCTGCAAGACACATCAGTGTCTGGTTTATTATCTACTATGTGAATGGCTCTTTCTTTTTTTTTTTGGGTTGTACTGGGATGCTTTTTTTAAAATCAATCAACCATGAGATCAGGTGGCTTTTGTGTCTGAATGATCAGTCACTGTTCAAGCAAAAGACAGACAGTGTCCAGAGAACATCCTTTGAATATTTTACTCCTGAAAATTAGGTATGGATCTAGGCTAACTTAACAGCAAAATTATTTGAAGAAAATCTAAAGAAATAAATAAATAATAGTTCAATATTTTTGCATAACATGATAAACATAATAATAAAACAAACGTCAAAGTACAGAAAATAAATCCTGATAAATATTTTCTGCTCTTTGGAAATGTTTCCACTGATTGCAGCTATTCACCATCCGATCCTCTTACAATTATATAGATTTTAACCATTGAGCGAGTGGGCAGAAGACCTCTGATTTACGGTGGATTCTTTGTCATGGGCCTCTGCTGTGCAGGAATCACGGTGTCAGTCCTCCTCCAGGTACATTTATATTAATTAAATAATTAAAACATGTGTACAGTTTGCTAGATATGAAGATTAGAACCACAGTAAGTTTAGTGTAAGCTCAGATAGATACTGTCTGCCTCTTTCTCTGCCTTGTTTATGTCTGTAAACATTACCAATACAAGCAAGAAAGTAATTATGTGTAATATTAAGTGAATGTCAAGGAACACCACATGGTACAAATTATGTTTTTGGTATCCTATAATCAAAATGATTGAGTGCAATTAAATGGATAGTCATTAGAAAATGTGCAAATTTTGTGACTTGGCAGGCGCAGTTGCCCTTCATGAAGTACATCAGTGTTGGCTGTGTTGTGGGGATCATTGCTGGCTTCTGCATAGGTCCAGGTAAAAAGAGACTTCATCATTTTCTGAAATATTCATCCTACAGGTGGAAAAAAAAAGTGTTTTCTCAGACCTCAAGCTGAACCCTTTCAGTCTGCAGAGGCAGGCAATGTGTTTAAGGTGACACTGCCCCCTGCTGGGAACTTGTGAAACAGCAGGAGCCAAAGCAGCAGGCCAGCATTCATCCACCCCTCCCTCTCCTGCAACAGCATGAAGAGATATTGTATTTCATTAGTCTTGTAAATTAGGAAATCCGCGCTGCCACACTGTAGCCATTTAGATGAGACGAGGGAAGAGAATTACGAGGCGTTAGTTTACAACCACGTCGAGCGGACCCGTGAGGATGATGAATCGAACCAAATCTGGTGTACGTAACGTCATTCATCAGCGCTGCAAAAATCTATAGCACAGAACAAGAAGGAGGATCTCTGTTCAAGCAATTAGACCTTTAATGGCTCATTGTTCACAAGCTTCCCCGTGATGAATACGGTTTCCTTGGAATGAAACCTTGCTCTCACAATGAGACGTTCCCGAACGTAGAGCACATGTTGACAAATGATGGCCTATAGTTATTCATCTGACAGTAATAAACCTCTCTGTCTGCTGTTAGCAGCCAGAGATAATGAGGACATCATTCTGGAGGATGATCATTAGAGCTTTGGCTAAAGCACAATCTAACAAAGAAAAATGTTTAAAGTAAAGCCACTGCTCTGATGTAACTTATACAAGTAGAAGTCCTGGCAAAGCTACAGCCTTTTACTGCTAAGTCTGCCTCTTCTAGACACTGACAACCATTCTCCTCCCTGCGATTCTTGAGTATTAACAGACAATAAATGAAATACAGGTAGGGAAACAAGTGTAACTTAATAGCACTTTTGCTTTTGTTATATCACCATCTATTCATTTTGAATAAAGGCTATTGAATAGCGGGGGTTTATTGATAAACTACTTGATGAATGAAGTTGCAGGTGTTCATTTCAAAACAGCACTGGGTAATTAAATTTGATATGTGGGATATGTGGAGTATTGGTTGGAAAAAAGTCTTTAGATTTATTCAAAGTGAACCACAAAGCAGTGGTTTTTGGCCTTGAAAATAACACAAATAATGTGTGTTTGTTGTTTCTTTCCAGCTGGTGTGCCTTACCTGATCACAGCAGAGCTCTTCAAGCAGTCTCACCGACCTGCTGCCTACACCATGGCAGGCTGCCTCAGCTGGTTGTCCAACTTTATCATTGGCTTCGTCTTTCCCTTCCTAGAGGTCAGAAACCGAATCCGAACTCTACTTCAATTTGTCAGCTAATTTTATGTTCCTTTCATAAAGGTTTTTAGCTCTCCACAATTATAATCATCACATGACCATAATCATGTGAAATTTGTATTTGTGCACAGGTTTCCCTCTCAAGGTTGATTACTTTTTAATTAGCGAGAAGGGTGTCTTAAGGCTTCAAATATAGTGCCTTGAAAAATTATCCACACCCCTGAGTAAATAACTGTCATATTTTTTTTTATTTTACAACCTCAAAACTGTGTATTTTATTGGAATTTTACAAGAAAGGCTAACTCAAAGCAACACATTTGTTTGCAATTACAGAGCTAAAAAGCGTGGAAACCATCTTTAGAAGTCATCTAATTACTAAATACAGCCCCATGTGTGAAAAGTCATCTTGTTATAAATCCAGTTGTTTTGCGAGGGCCTCAGAGGTTTGTTAGAGAACATTAGTGAACAAATGTTGTCTTGAAGACTAAATAACACAGCAGACAAACCGCTGGGATGGTTATCGGAAGGTTTCAAGCTGAGGTAGGTTAGAAAACATATAAGTTCATGTTTAAAAAAGTTTGTAATCACAGCATTTTTCAATGGATTGTCACCTGCTATATGCTTTAGACTGTTAATTCACCTTCTCAGGGACAAGTGGAAACTACCTGAAGCAAAATCAGGTGCAAAGTATTTTTTTTTTTTGCATATAAATTAAATATATGAAATGAAAGGATATAACAGAGCTGTAAACCAAGTGAACATATTACAATTCCCTGGTGCTTGTGTTTGTTGTTAATTCGTCTTCGTGCGCTGACCATTAATAGGTTATTACTATGTTATCACTATAATCCCATATTAATCAAACCTGGACAACTATTACTTCTGCACTCAAAAAATATGGCCTTTGTGGAATAATGATAATAAGAATGTCATTGTTAAAATAAAGCCCAGATAAGGTTTCATCTCAGTTTATCAGAGCCATGTAAGGAAGATGACAAACACCTGCAGGAATGTGATCCGGTAAAATGGAACCAATCATCTTTTTTGGAAATAACCAAAAAAGATGATCGCAGCATCATGCTGGGGTTAGCCTTCTGTTCACAGTGGAGCTTGCAAGAATTATTAGAAAACAGATGAGTCTAAATATATATTAAATAATGGTTGAAATCAATAAGAGTTTAGATTTGGATGCTTTGGATCCAGTCTGACTGAACTCTAGCTATTTTGCAAAAACGAGAGAGAAAATGTATTAATGAGCTATTAAAGACATATCTCCAAAAACCACAAGTGTAATTTCAAAAAAAGAAGAAAATAGCTCAGAGAGCTGATTATTCACTTTTTAGATTTTCATAAAAAAAGATTATATTTACTTTTCACTTCACATGAATTATGCACTGCGTTCCATTAATCTGTCACATAAAATCCCAACATGATGAATTGAGGTTTGTGATGCAAAGTATGAAAAGGGCAAAAAACTAAAATAGGTGTCAATACTGTTGAGCGAATCACAAATACCAATAGCTTTTGCTAGACATGTAGCCAAGACATTACCAAGACCAGTGAGTATCAAGAGCAAGACCAAGACTAGTTTAGCTTTAGACCGAGAGTAAAAAAAAAAAAAAAGATTGTTTTCTTTCAACTACAGGCACAATGATACAGAGCATACATTTCTTGTGTGTGAACTAACTATAAATGTTTTCATCAATTTAGCTAAAAATCAAATATGTGTAGTAATTGCATAATTATTATTTCCACACCGTTCTAGGATGGACTGTGTTATGAAGGATTGTCATGACAAAAGTCCCAAACTCTTCTGACAACAAGCCTCCATCACCAACCTGCACCTTAAAAAAGTCTAATGAATTGGAACTTTCTTACTGAATTCAACTGTAATTAATTTGTAGAAGAAACATTAATTCTAAAAAAAAAATAAAAAATAAATAAAAGAGCAGACAGCCTGGTTATAAAAATCCTTTCAAGACATTGTGAAACCAAGAGACCCATGATCGAGAGACTGAGACTAAAGACTGGTGTTCAGTCCTTGTTTAACCACAGTAAAAAGATATTCTCAAAATGAGGTCATTTCCAGGGTAGACTGGATTCCTCAAGCATTCCCCTTTATCACAAGTCCTGTCTGTGTAGATCTGAACCAGATCCCAAACTATATTTGTAGATAAATGACAGTGAAGTTTGGGAACTCAGGACCTTCTCTTTTCTTGTAGCAGGTCATGTGGGGCATTTTTTGCAGTTAAACCTTGACCATCCAGGATTCACATTTGCCAGTAAAGCGACTTGAATTAAAGTAATCCTCTTTAAATACAAGAACATAGCCTTTCAACAAACATGTTGGACAGCTCCCTTCACCTCTGGTGATGAGTCTTAACAAGTGAAGTCCAAGAATTTAGTGTCTTGCTAATGAGTGACGTTAGGAGGGATAGACAGATCATGGTTTTGTCTACAGTAATGAGGTTATGGTAAACCTTTTGATCTACCTTTCCATTTCAGTTCCAACTTATGACTTATGGTTGTGACATCCGGAAAGTTACCCAAGAAAGACCTTATAAAGTGACCAGAGTCTAGAATAAAAGTTGCTCCTCTGCATCCAAAGGAGTGAGCTGAGGTAGTTTGGTTATCTTCTCTGGGTAGGACCCAAAAGGAGACTCTGAGCTTACTTGAGGGACTTCATATCTCCTCTAACCAAGATGCTCCTTTAGATGCTAGAGAAATTGATGGACGGTCGAATATGTTCATGCATTTTTGGTTGTCTCCAGGATGTTGTTTGGTTTTCTACTTTCTATTGATGAATAATTCAGTTTTTATTATAGCTACCATGCTAACTAGTTGTGCCTCTGTTTATTCTAAGAACTGTTTTTACTTTTCTTTTATTTACATTGTTTATTTTGCTTTGACTCTAAATTAGAATAACTTATGTTGAACCTGTTTTCCTTTTATATAGAAATTAATATAGCATAGGAATATAGAAAATGTTTGTTAATCAACAGAAGAATTTGTTTTTGACCCAGGAATTTCTCCAAGTTTATTTTTATATTCTTTCTCAAATTTAACATAATTTAATTGAATAAAAAATAGATTTTAGCTTCCAGAATTGAAAACTTGTTGGAAAACTCAAATGTAATTCAAGTTTTCCAAGTGCAATATTATTTACTACAAACCAGAAAGCGTTTAATAAGCCCAGAAGTTTATGATCATTTTCTCTGACAGGCAGTTTTCTATGTTTCTAACGTCGGCTTTCGTATGCATTTTAATTATTTTGCGTTGTGTCTTTCCAGGAAGCTACAGGTCCATACTGTTACCTGATCTTCTGCGCGATCTGCTGGGGAGTTGCTTTGTACACAATATTAATCATTCCTGAGACAAAGAACAAAACGTTCCTGGAGATCAGCCAAATGTTTACTACCAAGAACAGCATCAGGAAGGAAGAGCCAACACCAAACAGTCATTTGAAACTGGCACTGATGAACGGCTATGGATCGCTTGGGCTCCATGATCAAAACTGAAACACCGAAAGAAGACCACAACCACTGTGATGATCCAGAAAAAAAGAGTACAATGACCAACCTTTAGATTCACTGCTTTACTAGAAATAGTCCTGTAGACACTAGTATACAAACACAAGAAAACACAGAGGGGCTTCTTTGAAGGGTTTTTGTTTATTCTTGTTGTTACATGTGATTGTTCCTCGGTTAGTATCCGTGACATGGAGTACAGGTTACACAGTCATGTGCCTCAGCTATAATATTAGTCACATTTAGATCAATTTCCTGCAGTCTTTAGGCTCTTTTGTTTGAACTATGGCGACATAATAGTATTCATAGTGTTTAGCCACAGTTCTAATCGGATTCTTTCAAACACCACATGGTAGCTCATATTATAGTTCTGTTTGACCTTTTATTAGCCAAATTCAGTTATTCATTTAGCAATAAACAGGGCACCATGTTATTTATAGTGCTGCCGATCAACTAGTTAAGTACTGGACTGAAAGAAAATGTAAAAAGAGTGTTTGCATTCTGAACATTTGTACACGTCAAGAAAGTAAAATCTACAATGACTTTTAAAAAAATCGAAATATCCCTTGGTTTTGTTTGTACATGTTATAACCTTGAAATGTTTTCTGTGTTTTTTGTGATAAACAAACATAAAGTAGTATAGTTTGCTGAAATGATAATGACAAAATTCATGATTCTTTCAAATCAACAATTAGGATGATGTGTTGTATTTTTATATTTTACCTTTTCTGTGTCAAAGCTATAAAATTAACATTTCCTGTATTTATAGATATACATCTACACTTTATTTTGGTGTATATCTCTAAATGGTTTGTATATTTAGAGCAGTTTAAATCTGAAAAAGAGAGCTAATTCGGTATTCGCTATATATTTATTTTCCTTCCATTTTCCAGACTTTTATAGCCTCACACAGTTTTTTTTTCCTGCTGGCAGCATGTATTCACCTCCATCAATCTTACCATCAACTCTGACCAGCTTCCCTGTCCCTTTAGCAGAAAAGCGTCTCCTCAACATATTTCCACTACCAGTGTCGTCACTAGACCCGTCATTAAAATGTTCCCAAGTTTCACCAAATAACTGTTGTTTTTTTATATTAAATTAGATTTGGATTTTTTATTATTATTTGTTCTTACAAATAAATATTGACAATTACAATATAAGGCAATGAAAATATGAGCTAAAGTAAATAAACACATAAACTGTTATTATTAACTCAGCTATCATTGTATTTTTGTCAGTTCCCCTCTACTTCATATTGAAAGGTGTGAATCCATTTTCACCTGTTCATACAGAATTCGCCTACATCACGTTTTTGCTTGCTTTCAGTGTGCAGCTTACAGACATGCTGGTTGCGCTAGCAAAAAACAATTACTAAGCATGTTTTGAGAAGACTCACTGTTGATATGCAAAAGTTATTTTCAAGAAAAAAGTGAGTAGTAACCATCACTGCTGTGGTAACAGTTAGTCTCAGCCCCTAGCTAACAACATAGAGTCCCATGTAATAAATAAACCAGCTAAATGCTCCGTTTGACTGATAAAAGCCTTGCTTACACTCAGTGAGAGAGAGTTATGTTCCAGTTTTAAAGAATGCTGCTACTTAGCTGCTAGTTTGTCTAAAGTCATTGTTAAGGTCCTGTTTGTTTATAAAGTTGAGTGTGCTTTATTTTACCATCTTTACATGGATTTTCATTGGGAGATGCTTTTACAACATGAAACAGGAGCTAAGTTAATTCACGTCAAATTATCATTAGTGAATACTGGTAATAATACACAAGCAATAATCACTTTACCATCCTTATTGATTTATAGGAGTCAGGACAGAGGAGCGGATTGGAGGGATGGTACGGGGGGAGGGTCAGTTCTGGAAGAGTTGGTCTAGAAAGGGTCACTTACCTACAAGGGCCTAATGAGCAACAACAATGTGACATGCTAAAAGGTATATATTAATGTATTTACTGGGTAAATCTTACACTATTTTTTATTTCAGTTAAAGGTAAATATAGCAGCCATTCTTATTCTTTTAAGAATGGCTTAAATATTGCCACTCTTTCATCATGTGCTGGCTTTGTGGAATTCAAAACTAATACTCCTCATATTGACATACTCTCACCTGAGCTGACGTTCTCTGCAGCTCCTCCAGAGTCACCATAGGTCTCTTGGCCAATTTCCTGATTAGTATTCTCCTCAGTGGCTTGTCAGTTTATATGGATGTCCATGTCTTGGTAGAATTACACTTGTAGCATAGTCTATTTATTTCAAGAGGGGAGTTAGATGTTCACAGCTTCAGATATCGTTTTGTAACCAAACTCCACTTCAATCTTCTCCATAACCCTGGCTTGTCTGCTGTGTTCCTTGGTCTTCATAATCCTGATAATTCACCAAGATAAGAGTTCATTGATACTCTTTCATCACACTCTTTTCCACCCTTTCCAACCACTTGGACACATTACTTCACCCCTTTCCAACATCCCTGTTTCTCTGGTGTGTTGACCCCCACTTGGTGTTGGGGGTCCAGGGTCCAGGTTTGCATGTTAAGCTCACTCCAGTCATTGTCTCCCAGGGCAGCTGCAGCTACATTGTAACTTACCACCATCAGTGTCTGAATGGCTGAATGTAGTGAAAGAGCTTATGGGTCCCTAGACTTGATAAATCACTATATAGGTAAAAACAATATACTATTTACAATTGGTACTTAAAGTTATATTGGACACTTTTTCAGGAAGTGTAGTTAAGCAATGTCGAAGTCACTCATGCGAAAGACCATCCTACATTGCTCTTCTGCCATTGTTAGAAAGAATCTCTGTAACCACTCTGGTCTTATTTATTGCTTTTGAGACCTTTGTCTTCTTGTTATAAGCTTGCAAGACAGTATTCGTCTTGCATATCTCAGCTATTTTTAAACTATATGGTGAGGGCAGTGGACCTGCAGGTAATGGCTGAAACCGAAGCTCACTGATAAATAGATGACCGACCCCCAAAATCCTCCATCTTCTTTATTTATGTTTCCTGTAACCTCATGGCTCCATTTTTCTGCAGCTCCTGCATATAATATGCTTTTCTGCTACTCTAAACATCTTTATATACTACCTAACCTTCTCTCTCTGTACCCTGTTGCTTTCTTTTTGTCAATAAATATGCACCGTACCCTAAACTGACCCTCATTTTACTATTCTATCAATATCCTCAAAGCAATTAGTGTATCTGTAGTACTTGTTTCCCAATGAAAGCGTATTGCTACTTACAGATACTCACTTTTAAACTCAGTCTAGCTTCCATTGTTCTATCTTGATCGTATGACTTATCAGCTTTATTTCTCTATAGTTGCACAACTCTGCACATCTCCCTTGTTCTTGAAAATTGGTACCAGCAAACTTTTATTTCATTCCTCGGGCATCTTTTTAATGTCTAAAATCTCATGGAACAGCCTAATCAAAACCTCTTCTCTTGTCTTTCCTAGACACTTTAATATCTCCACGGATATCTCATCAGGACCAACAGCCTTTCCACTTTTTATCCACTTCAGTGCCTTCCTTACCTCATCCTTACTAACCGTTGTTATTTTCTGATTCTTAGTGATTGCTTCTCCTCTTTCTTCTCTCTCATTTTCCTCATTCATTGATTCCTCAAAGTACTCTCTCAATCTTTCTGTCACAATTGTCATACCTGTCAGTACATTTCCATCTTGATCCTTAATCCCCTAAACTGCTGATCCTCCTTCCCATCTCTGTCTCTCTGCCTCGACAAGCCTTATAAATCCTTCTCTCCTTTCTTACTGTCCAATCTATGATTGAAGTCACAGTTTGCTCTTAGTTTGGCTTTAGCTACCTGGACCTTAATTGTGCACTGCATCTATGTGTACTCTTTGCATGGTAAAGACATCATGAAACTAAGACAGCCATGCATATTTATGCACACATACTACTTTTTGTTATCTTCCACATATATGTTACCAATAAACTACACTTAAGTTTGTTCAACACATAAAAAAGTTCAAGGTATGAGAATACTTTGGCAAATTTGGAGGAGGCACCACAGGGCATATGTGTTGGAACAATTATTTGGATAAGTCTGTAACAGGCAGTAGTCTGTGCATCCAACAGTTTCTTAAAATAATCAAAGTTCAGGAGACGTAGAGAATGAGTATGATTCTTCTATGATTTGAGTCTGGTCATCTCCAATTTTATCTAAACTACAGTGTGTGTAATTGCGTGTTGAATAGATTTCAGTAAGCAGTGTTTGCTCTATCACCATGGCTCAATTGCTCTTTGAGGGTCGAGGCTATGCCACAATGTGTGACATGGTTTGGCAAATTCAGGACTCATACTGCATGAGTGATGGAAAAGGTTTCTCCTTTCCTCTCATCTTTTCCCTCTGCCTTTAGGCTGGCTGATGCATCTGTCAGCCCCTGCAGAAGGACCCTGCAACCCCCAGCTGAGGCAGAATGGATAAATGCTGTCACATCTCTTTGCGTCCTCATAAAAACAAAAGAGTCAAGCTCATGCGTGTGTGGATTTTCAGTCAGGTCTGCATGCTGCAGTGGTCTCAACACTTGAGACACGACCACCTGTCTTAGAAAAGAGGCGAGGCAGGTTTTGTGATGGAGGGTCAACCTTTGGAGCTGCTGCTGAAAGACAAATGGACGACAACGTCTCAGTCCCAGCAGAGGGCTGAGTGGCCTGTTCATATGTAACATCACTCTCAAACAAAAGGTCTCCTTGTCAAAGAGACTACAGTATATTTCTGCGGATAATGCCAGAGCAGTATAAGCACACAAATACACACCCATACATATACACAGTTAGCTGTGCCTCAGGCTGGCAGAAGCTATAAATCAAACAAATAGCATCATACCCTGACGAAGGAAGCATTCCAACAGATAAAATGCTCTCCCACACAACAAAGCCACACTCACTGCGTAATTAATTGCAACAAATTACCTCTTCCTCTCCCTGTCGGCCCCCACCTTGCCTCTTTTACCACACTGACAGAGGCACTATCTGCTCCTGAAGCTCATGTGTGCGGGCACGGACGAGCAATGGGCTCACGCACGACTAAGAGGGATGCTAAAGGTTCACCACACACACAAACAGGGACACACACACAAACTGCTCGGCCTGCACCCTTCATAAGTGCTTTAATGTGGCTTATTGCAGTGCGCGGTCCCCTTAGCCGTGGAAATATTCGCTTGACGGATGTGCTTTGTCGCAGGCGCTCCCCGGCGGAGGGCGGCTGTCATGGAGGAGATGATAACATTAACAGGGAGGCAAGGCGATGACAAATGCCTGTTATCAGCGAACGAGGCCGGTGACAAATCGAACGGCAGCGGCCCAGGCAGCCCCGGCGCGGCGTAATAAAAAAGAAGATGGATGGCACACCCAGGCGGGGCTCGCGTTAATGCGATTTCCACTGCTCTGCCTGACTCCCAATTAAGGCTGGGGGGGGTCAGGGGAGGGGACTGTGTGTCTGTTGTGGGGGGTGTGGGGGGTGGAAGTAGAGATAAAAAAATGAAACAGCGGAAACTGAATAAGGTGGATAAGAAAGTAAGAGATATGTAAAGGTATAATGAAACCAAACAAAGACACCATTTCAGCTATACTTTAGTTGAATGATAAAAGATTAAAAAAAAATGAAATAATGTCACATTACATTTTTGTATGGTTATCAAACTTTAAAGAAGTGTTTTTAATGTCCTAAAAGGATGCTCAGCAGATCATTTATGTCTGACTTATCATCATGCTCAAATGGCAATAAAGCTGTCCAAACCAAAATGAGCCCTTTTCAAAGAAAATACACACCTCTAAGGTAAAAAACATCGATTAACTCAAAATAACCATGTTTTTTGAAAATCTGGTGCATGTTTACTAATTGCAGTCAGTGTGATCAGTTTTAGTTAACTATTTAATAGTAACTACTTTAAACTACTTTTAGTGCTTTTACACTACTGAGAGATTATTAATATGTTTTAGGTAACTAGAGCTAGAAGTTGTAACTAGTAGGCCATTCAGAATCGAGAGTAAAATCTATAGATTATCATTAGTTACATGATTATAACTGTAATCTGCTTAATACCGGGGTACTTAGCCTTTTAATCAAAGTGGCACCCCTAGATTTGGCTGTTAAGATTGAGTTGACTTTCACCAATTTAGTCATTTAGACTATGCCTATCACCACAGTTATTAATAAACAACCAAGAAATTGTCTCTGTTCATTCAACTGTGGCAAGGCACACCCTACAGAGGGCCCAGGTGGGGTTTGATCCCAAGACTCCCAGGTGAAAGTCACAAGCGCCAACCAGTCAGCCAAAGGGATATCCCATTGGCCAAGTACCCAAGGCGCATGATCAGTTGGAGGCATAGTGACAGGACTCCACACTGTCACATCTCTCCCCTTCTTTTCCAAAGCACGTCCTCGTGCTCCACGCAGGCTGCCACAATTAATTTTAGAGTCCATGGACCGGTTTAGCGGCATAGCACATGGATCCTGCCAACAACGCCAAATGTGACAGGGTGCATACTACAGTCAGCCAAACCAACCAACCAGTAAGCCAAAGGGATATCCCTTAGTTAGGGCGCGTGACTGGTTGACGCGTATGACTTTCACCCAGGAGTCTTGGGATCAAATCCCACCCGGGCCCTCTGTAGTGTGCACCTTGTCACACAACCATCAACCAAAAAGGGTTCATCTGACCTGAGTGATCAATCGTTCAGTGTATAAAATAACAACAAATGACCACAGATTAAGACAATGGTTCCTTTATTAGCTAATTATTAATTAAAAACTCTAAAACCCTTCTGAGAATAAACACAAATAAATAAAACAAATAAAAGGGGAAATTGGTTTTAGGGGTTCAAGAGTCTGTTAGGAGGGTTCAAGCTTTAAAACTTAATGCATTTAGTGTCCTTTATCAGCAGGTAAATGTGAATAAATGTTGAGGCAGAGATACTAAAGGCAGTCAAAACAGTGACATTTTATTTGGTTTTACGGTGAAAATGAATAACGGTTCAGAAATGCATTAATTGTCAAAAAGCTGAAAGAGAATGGGTTAGATTAGCTGGTCCCAGAAGGTCTGGTTTGGTCAAATCTGGCTGAAACCAAGGAACTTAGGCTAACAGCGTGACCTACAGATGTGGCCGGACATAAGGTAGCTTGAAGCTAAAGATGCTAGCTAGTCCACTGTACCATTCAGTTGGTCACTTTTGTTTTGACACCATCAAAAGTGGAAATCAGAAAGCTTATTTCAGGTAAAACACAAACACAAGCCAAAACATATATTCTACCGTATTTTCAAACCCAAGCAGAGCAATTACTAAGCATCAGAAGGAAGAAAAGGAAGGATGAATGCGACCATTGGCTCAATGGGAAGGAAGGGTCCTTCAGTTCGGTTCTCTCCAGTTCAGAGGCCCAGTCCTTGGTCTAGTCAGTTCATCTGCAGGATTAATGCAGTGCAATAATAAAGCAACTGTGCAGGGCTTAGTTTTTGTAACTTGTGGCCTTGAATGGGGCATTACATTGGGGTGTCCCCCTGGTGCTACAGCAGTTAGCGGTTAGCTGTGGCTCCGAGGCAGGCAGCGACTGCAGGCAGAACCGGTATCGTCGGTACATGGTCCATTTGCTTCACATTTCGGCTTGGCAGCTTCTCGCCACTCCTCTGGAAAACAGAAATTGGGCCCAGCTGTTCCATGAAATTGCCAGAAGTGGGTGTTTATGCTCTGCTTTGGTAGACAGGTTCATATACAGTGCCACTGTGTTCACTCACTTTGAACCGCAGGAAAGCACTACGTTCAGCTTTCTGAATCATAAGCAGGTTCAGTTGGACTCGATCCAGCGAGCCCTGACTTCTACAGAGGAATTTGATGGCTACTTATGTAGCTTCAGCTAAGAATTGGAATGCCACGCCTTACATGGCCATAGGCCTCTGGCAAAAGAGGAAGTTGAACCGGAAGCAGTCCCCTATATTACCTTGGTTGCAGGATGTGACGTCAGAAGGGAGTCGCTCTCATTTCCCCTGATGTTTGATCTCAATATTTACAACCAAGAAATACTCTAAATGGAGACTAACCTTTACTTGTTTGCCAATTGAACATTTTTTGTGTGTTTTCCTATTATGATTTTCTAAAGTATATCACTTTGAACTGTCTTGCTACTAAAATGTGTTATATAAATAAATTCATTCTTGCCTTGCCAAAAACAATCCCAACCTTATTGCTCTCCAAGGACCATACCGGCTGTGGAAGGAATCTGAAAAACTTCTCTGTAACGGAGGTGTGGGTTAATTTGCGGACCCAGGATTCAACCAGACAATAGAGGATAAGTTTTAACGCTGTTTAAAAAGAACTTCGGGACAGGGAAAGCAGCGGGAGTCACCCACGGGATCCAGTCTTTCTGGAGGAAGATACAGAGGTGGGTACCAGCACCAAATGTGAGACTGATTATAAGATTTAAGAGGATGACTGATCTCGGGGTGTTAGCGAGGAAAGGTCCGGAACTGGGCAACCAGAAGGCTGCAGACTCTAAACTCAACTCTATGACTCTATGTACTCTAATGTATCGTTTCAAATTTCTAATTTAGGCAATGAATCTGAAAAAATAGAAGCTAACTATTTGAAATGAGAAAAGCAAATATTTGAAAAATATATATATTTTTTTAAACTGAAATATGGTTTAAAAGGGAGGGTTAGTTACCTTGTGGGGAAAATTTCCCAGAAATATACTACATTTTGGGGACTTATAGGAACTTCTGGGGACCAATCACTGGTCCCCATCAAAAAGGTTATCTTTTTTGGGGTTGGGGTAAGGTTTAGAGTTAGGTATGTATTGGTAATTTTTAGGCTTTGGGTAAAGGTCAAGGTTAGGGGGTGTCCTTCTCAGGCGAGAACAGCACAGAGGCTTAAACAACATAATAACTTGCAAGGAAAATCTGCTGTAGACCTCAGCTCCCAGCAAACTTAACAATAAGTAAACAAAATCTCTGTGCAGAAATTTCCCTGATGGACCAAGCTATTGTGTACGACTTGGAAGTACCATTTTGGACCCCATTTTGCCTTCAGAACTTTCTTAAATATCCACGGCATAAATTCAACAAGGTCTTCAAAACACTCCTGAGGTTTCAGTCCATTGAAGTCGAACGTGTGTAACATGCATAATGGATGTGCAGCAAACAAATCTACGGCAACTCTGTGACACAATCAGGTAAATATGAACAGAGATCACAGGAGAATACTTCAAACACTTAGTAGGATACATGTAACTCGAAAGGTGGGTCTAAACTTGTTCCATGAGTGTATGTAAAGCAATGAGGATGAACGGGACGATGATGGCTGTTCCAACTCTTCACTTTTCAAGACTTTATCTCGTTACTAAAAGGATCAGCACAGGATGGTGAGTAATTGCCTCTGGATGAGGGGGCATCTGTGCCTCAATACCC
This sequence comes from Jordanella pulchra, assembly GCA_034780135.1. Lineage (NCBI taxonomy): Eukaryota > Metazoa > Chordata > Actinopteri > Cyprinodontiformes > Cyprinodontidae > Jordanella > Jordanella pulchra. The sequence goes on from JAUZNJ010066540.1 coordinate 46,242, forward strand.
AGGGGCTGCTGTTTTGTCACTCTGACAGTGTTTTATAGAAGACTGAGGAAGCTCGGAAGGCTGCAGAACTGAGCCCCATATATCTCTCGCTATTACACCCAGGCAAAGAGAAAGGGTTGAAGTGACAATGAAATATAGGTCTGGCTCCAGGGCAGGAGAAGAACAGGGACTAAAGAGGGACAGCTGAGTCCCCCCTTCAGCCTGCAGGGGGCTGCACTTCAGATCAGACAGAAAAACCTCCCTTGCACTGCAAGGAGAGAGGTGAAAGAAAAGGTTGCATGGTGTAAAGACGGAAATCCTTACAGAACAGTCCCTTGGTGCTTTTGCTGATATTAGTCTTAAAGAACAAGGAGAAATTAGTGCCCTGCAGGAGAAAGAAATGGGGAGCTGAAATAGAAGGGTGGGTAAAAGTCCAAACTCGGCAAGGACCCTTGCATCATTAAGTTGTCAAGTGGACAGGAGGCCCCGAAATATGACTGGGAGTTATTGTTGAGGCCGGGCCTGATGATATAAGAATTACAGTACATGGATCATAGCCGGATCGATAGGTAGACAAAGTCATTATAAAGGGGCTAGAGTTCAATGCCTCCCCTGGGCTGCAGTTGGGGACTCATATTTATCACCGTGGTGATGTGTAACACACACAACACTCAGGTGGGTAGCTGCTGTGTAGCTATATTCTGCTTGTTGCTCTTATTTCCAAAGCTATTTGTTTCAGGTGTATCGATTCCTTAAGTCATCTGTGCTGCTGGAGAAATCTGAGGCTCTGTGTGTGCCTCTTTACTTCAATTTGTCTGTAATTTGCCTTATTTGAAGGATGGTAGTAGAAATGCACATTTACAGATGTACTGCATATAATTTAGCCTTGGACATTTGCTTTTCTTTGCCTTTGGTCTTTCAAAGAGGGAGCAGAGGTAGAGGGAGCATGAGCCAGGCAGCATCGATCCTCACTCTGCTGAGAGAAATTAGGCATGAAATTAAAGCTCTTATCAAAGGCTAAGGCTGGCATTGTCACCTGAACCGGCACTTTTTATACTCACAGGAGACGGCAAGCAGGATGATGATGTCTTCATCACACTGATGATAACAGGACAGAGAGATCAGGAGAGAAAGAGAGAGAGAGAGAGACGGAGTTTCCACTGTGCCACTGACCCACCATCATTTATACCGCCAGGGCTCAAGTGCAAGGTTAGCAGCAGCCAGAGACCCCATTAATCACAGCTCTGCTGGACGGAGAAAGGTCGGGGTCGATGCCTCTCGAAGCCAACCTCCACTGATGACGGAGTATTTATAGATCAGAAAGGAGAAAAGCCAAGGGAAGATGGAAGAGGAAGGATGTATGTCTAACAGAAGCTTAGATGTGATGGAATATGTACGGCTTGGGTGTAGTTTGTTTGTGTAGTTAATATATTTGAACTGTTCCTTTTCTAGAATGGAAAGTTTATATAACACACAATTGAACTGCAATGAGTTAGCACTAGAAGATAATGTTTTATGTGGATCCTCTTGCATCCAAAAAAAGTCTGATTTTTAAATTCACTGTTCAGATTAATTTGCACTTATGCTGGACCTCAGTTCAAATCAGTTTATTTATGTTGCACCAATTCACAACTGAATGTCAACTGAAAGCACTTAACAGATTCAAATAAATCCAATCATACAAATAGATTGGTTAAAAAAGCTTACTGTGTAAGGTAACTCAGCAGATTCAAAAGTGTTTTTGACTTTTTCAGCAGTCCAAATCCATTCTGCTCAGTGTACCAATAGGGTGCCACTAGAGTGAAAAGGCATTGAGCATGATGCCGCCTCCACGATGTGTGACAGTCCTCCTCAGGCTTAAAAACTTTACCTTCACTCCTCAAAACTCATGTCAACTGACTATAAAACCTTTCTCCAGAATTTCTTGAGTTTTTCCATAAGAGTGTCTGAAAAAATGCATTTGCTGAAATTTTTCTAATTTACAAAGTTTTAACTTTAGATTTTACACCTGTTAAATCCTGGTGGGGTAATTTAGCAAAGATGCTACATGAGCATCTTTGCGTAACATAGGCTAAAAAGAGACAGGCGGCATGAACATCGATCAGGGACTGCAGAACACATTATCAGCACAATAAGCCAAGGATTAAGAAGAGGAAGTGATGAGCATATGTGAGTGTTAAACACAAATGCAGCCATGTGAGAGGTTTAACAGCAGGTTTTACAGGAACGTTAGCAGAGCTGTCACTCTGCTGTACTGAGCTGTTCCTATTTGGAAAAGCAACAGAGGTGCAAGAAACTTAAGAGACAGTAGAGGGAGCCCAAAAACCAAATATCAGACCTCACAGTCTGAGCCTACCACTCACTTCACAGACAACCAAGTAAACCTGTCTGAAACATCTAAACTACCTTTCCATCTCTTTAGTTGTTGAAAAAAATGCAGCAAAATAAAACCTTAAGATCAAACCAAGCAGTCTAAACTCACATTTCCCAGTGTCACTTTGTTTTTGTGTGCTTTCCACAGCCAAGCACAGTGTTTAGACAACACTACAGCAGTCCCAGCATGGTGCTGTAATGACCAGTGGCAAAGGATCGTCCAGGCTAAACACTGGTTATGGTTAGCCACAAGATGACTGGGTTTCCTTTGTCGTCCCTTTTTTCCTCTTGCTGCAGGTCTGATGCATCAAGTCCACCTCTCCAGCAAAAATAAACTGTGGCAAAGCTCCAGATTTTGAAGAAAATTTTAAATTGCTCTAGAAGTATGTTAGTCTGCTTATATTTGGCAGGAGAGTTTGACATTAACATACATTTTTAAAGCAGGTAAGTTGCTTTGATCTACTAAGTGAAGAATAACAAACTAAAGGATTGAATGTATTCATCTATTTAGTAACGTTAAAAAATTTGCAAAGAAACATGTTAATAATCTAACTATGAATGAATTCTGTAATTCTAAATCTAAATTCCCAAGTGAACCAAAGATTTAAGCACAAAACAGAAAAAAAGAAGCATATTGATATAGGTCTATTAATATGAGTTTTAATTATTAATCAAACACAATAAAGATAACAATGAATATGAAATATCACAGACAATTTACCATATGAAATAGCATTGATTATTTTTTCTTTATCCAGAGGTTTATTCTGTTTCCTTTAATGTTTTGCTGGAATTAAAGCTGAATTAACCATTTACAGCCATTTAAAGTTCCCATTATTCAGATGTGATGTGCTCAGTCCAGAAAATTAGAAAATTCAGTTATTGTTTTTGTTAGCTATAAACAAATATTACTAGATATTAGACAGTGATAAGACAAAGAAGATGGAGAAAAATAACATTCTGTGTACATCTAATAACAAATATTTTAATAGAATTTTCTCAACAGGCTGTGGTTTTGAACTTAGGATTTTTATCATTAGAATAATCTGATACTGAAACATTTTTGAACTTTTGGGGGTTTTTTTTCTAAAATTTTAAACAGAAGTATGCACAAATGAAAAAATAAAATCACCTAAAATCTTTAAAATACGTTTTTATTAAACCTGTTTCATGTATTTATCATAAATTCTGTATTAAAAAAAAAACAGGGTAACATTTCCAAAGTTTAAAGCATACTGGAAGGGAAAAAAATTATGGTCATTAAATAGATAGATGGCAGACGGCGGAAGTCAGATCTAAATAAACAGCTTTAAACTAAAAACCTTGAACCTGAGTTCTTCCTCCAAGACATTACAAAGAAGAGGGGGGCTATAACATTAATAATGACAACCATTTTGTCAGAATTAATAGATATAGTGATTTCAATTCACTTTTTTTTTTTCAAAAGATCAACTAGCAAAGGACCGGTAAGAGGTTTCATTAGTGCATATGGATGTAAAGGCACAATCATAGAGAAATTCCTACCTGTTGGAGCCTCTGGAGTATTTGTGGGGTTTTTTTCCTCCTGACTTAAAACATTTTAAAAAACCTGTTGCTTTACAAGCACAAAATTACACATTTTTAACCGTGGAATGAAATATGGTGCGTTCCTCCTCTATCTGGCAAAATTGCTTCTTATGATTAACTTGAATGAATATTCCTGGGATTAGATATCAACAAAGGTAATACATGGTTGTGAATCTGAAGAAAAGTAATATTTAGCCTTTAGAGTTTTCACAAATAAAATTAGAAAAATATAAGACCCCTTTGTCAATGCTCAAAAAACACATTTCTCTGTCATTTCTGCTCTAGGGTTTTGAAGGTATTTCTTCTCTTGTTTTGGATATCCAGAGACTGAGGCCTGTTCCGCACTGAGCAAATTCTAGCTCCTAACTTCTGTACCTAGGTCCTTTTCCTTCACTTTCTTCAGGGCTAACACTAAGAACAGTAGGTAGGAGAGGAACTCCAGACCGCCATATTGAATCTGGACACCCACAGCCTTTCCACATATCATTACAGGATGAAATGCACATGGATGATGTTTATCAAAAGTAGGACTAATGCCTTCCAAAAGGGACTACAAAATAAAAAAGTTACACAAATGTAGCAAACTACTGAAGCTATTCATTATAAAATGCCAAACATAAGAAGATGAATTCATTTTCATGTGTAACACTTAAATCACATTCAGAAATAAGCTTTTTTTTGTTAAACTCCATTGGTGGACTGTACCTGTACCACCTGCCATAGCTTCTAGTCACCTGATAGGTACATTGGGTGTTTCTATGCTAAATGAACTATCAATAAGAAGCATCCTGCTTCCTCTTCCTACCTCCTTCCTTACTGTTAGCAGTTTTCAGACAGCTCTTATCACCACTGAAACACACCTGCTTTGGCTTAATTGTCCTTACTGATTTGCCCTCTTTGAATTGAGCCCAAAAGGTTTCGTAGTCCCTTTTTGCAAAATAATATAGGTTCAATTGGATTGAATTATAAGTGTCAGGAAACACAACGGTTCAAGTCCTGCCACAGATTAAGAAAAAGATTTGGGATTTAGCTGTGCAGTGGGGAGTGGGGAAATATGTTGTGATCTAAACCATTTTGCTGTAGCTCTGCTATCATGTTTAGAGTCATTTTACTACTGGAAGGTAACTGTCCATCTCAGTCCACAGTAGTTTGAGGTCCATAAATAGATGTTTCCTTAGAGCCCACTGGGATGTGGTGTTGTACAGGCTTAGTTGTCTGTCACCTACAGTGATGTGCAGGTAAAATAAATAAAGTTTGCTTTTGGTCTCATCAGACCAGACACCTTCTGCCCCAATGTTAGAGTGTCCCATACTTTAGTATTCTACTTTCTTTTTGTGTTATCAAAGCATACAACAGTCCTCTGTGAGATCTTCAAGGCCTTGGATTTTGTTTTATAAACTGAACCTTCTTTTAACTTCTCCAAATTTTTCTCATTAATTTTCTAGTGTGTTCTTCAGAAAGCTGCTTTTTTATTTCTTTCAGAGATATCAGAGTAATAAGGGCTGAATACAATTCCAAGCACTATTTTCATATTTGTAGGGGTAGAGAGAATTTCTAGCACATTATATCCCAATAGAGTACACAGATTTTTTTTTATATACAGTATTGCTGCTTTTATATTTTTATATTATTATATTTTGCCTGACATCTGCAACACAAAGGGGTCAGTAAAAACAAACAAACAAAAAAAACAGCATCACTCTATCAACAATATCTTCACTTTTTTACTGTTAAAGTCTTCATCTCTCCTGCATATAATCGAATGTAAAAACTGTTAGCAACCATTTTAAAATATAAGTGTGATTTCTTTTTTTTTTTGCGGTTATCTGACCACACATAAAAAGTTTTCACAGCCCACATTGGGGTCCTGACCCTAACTTTGGAAACCACTGCCCTAATCTTAAATGTCACAGCCAGTGTTAGTGTCAGCAGTTGAAGTTGATGATAATGTTGCTGGGAAAACCTAAGTGGCGCTGATAAGACACACTTAAAAAAAATAGAGATGCTTGTGTTGTATTTCTCCAACTCACCATAACCTTTGATATTGAAATTAATCGAAACGTGAACTCAAAACAGCTCCTCACCTCCATCCGCCTCCCCTATTCAGTTACGCTCTTCAACCCCCCCCATCCCCGTTCAGGACATGTAGGTCAGATAGGAGGGGGGGTTTGATCGATAAGCACTACCCTCCCCTGGACTCACCGACAGCTCCTGTCAAGTATTCGGCAGGACTCCTATCAAATGGATCAACTGTTTTCCCAGACCCCCTTCCCCCCAGCTTTAAAGGAGAACTGTCACTAACTGCCACTGTCACATACCAGGCAGGTGCTTTCAGCACTCTGATAACGTGCTGAGGAATCTCACCAGAACCCACAGTGTGTGTGGGTGTGTGTGTGTGTGTGTGTGTGTGTGTGTGTGTTGGAGCAAGAGCTGTTGAAAGTTGGCCCGTATGTTGTGGGAGTTTGTGTGTGACCCCTCTGACCCAATTCGCAGCTTATCATTTGGGATCGTGATACTAAATTGTAGGCTTCTTCAGCTGTGTGGTTTAAAGCTTTCTACAGCAAGTCACCGAACTTTGAAGAAACACAAACATTAGCAAAGTTAAAAGGTCAGAGTGATTACAGAAAAAAAGGGAACTGTTGAGGTGAGTTATGAGTACTGAAATGTACACCGTTTCTCTCTCCTTAACTTGCTGCTTCTGTGTTTGCATCACTGAAAGAAAACGGAGGGGCAGTGGGGGGACTCCTCGGTGACCCACAACACAGATGTTGGAGACCTTTCCTGTGAAGTCGGGTAAATCTGTGTTTGTATGTTCTAAAAAAACACATTCTTGGGAGCTTATCGTGATGGCTGGTGACGGCCACCTCAAAACGAGACGCAGTAGAGCAAGCTGCAGGCTCTCTACTTGTGTGTGTTTTTGGTTTCTGAGAGGTGTGTTGGTTGTGGGAGGGTTGGTGGGGGGTACTGAGGGTGACAAGGAGATAGTGTCGGTGATTGACACGTGAAGAGCAACCCCAAAAAAATGCCTAGCTTTGGAATGTGACAATCTCCCAGCATCCCGTGTTGCTCCCCATCTGACAGTGAATTGTTAAAAGCATTCCAGGCAGCTGGATGCGAGGGTGAAAAGGCAATGAAATAAGAAGGTCTGGGTTTAAAAGAGGAGTTTGTTCACCCTTACAGTAGATAAACACTATCCTAAATATCCTCCAATAAGCTAAAATAGACAGGAATCATACAATAATATCATGTGTAAAACATTTTCAAATTGCACTTTGCCTTTTTAGTCAGAACACGGAGTGAATAGAGACTTGGTGGTCCCCCCACCAGCTCCTACAGTGACACACAACCCCCCTCCCAAGACCCTTAACCCACCCACCAAGACAGGCAAGGTAGTGGTCACGCTACGAGGAAAGGTCCTTATGGAGCGGCAAGTTAAACGGACCACACGACAGGGGCAAAAGGCCTCCGCTTACAAGGTCTAATTGGTTCCACAGGTTGCAAACTACAAAGCAAGAGACAGGGACCGCAGGAAAAAAGGATGGGACTGAGGGGGGATGGAGGGGGCTGAAGAGTTGGTAGGTGGTAGAAGAAAAAGGGAGTGTGTGTTGTGGGGGGGGTAAATCCAACAGAGGGGGAAGGGGCAATGAAAAGCAAGTAAGGGGAGAAAAAGAAAACAGGAAAGATACCAACAGAAGAAGTAAAATCAGAAGAGGAACAGAGAAGGTATTGTTTCTGTGATGCAGTTTTACTGGAGCTTTTTCTGCACCAATGAGGCACATTTATTTAGAGATATCTGCTGGATTGGGATGGATGTTGTCAACTGGATGTGTGAATATTTTCTGAAGTTCAGATCATCTTAAAAGATATGCTGCCATGATTTAGACTATTAGCCTGATGCCATACCCTAATCTAGCTGTATTTTTGTCATGTTATTCTAAATTACAGGTACTCTGTAAGTTGGGGATTACCTGTATTTGGATTACCGTATTTTCACGACGATAAGGCTCACCGTACAAAAAGGCGCAGTCTCAGTTATGTGTGCCATTGCTGTATTTAACACACACATAAGGCGCGC